>PVJH01032673.1:0-22422 GCA_004026705.1 Nesogale talazaci | reverse complement strand
AGCAGGCCTGCCCAGGCAGCACGTGTGTGTGTGCCCACTTCCTCCCCCTGCCTCTGACCAGGAGCAGAGTGAGAAAAGAGATAGACCTCCCCACAGTCAGGGTATTTCAAACTTCTGGCTGGGGAGGCGGAATTGAGGGTATTTGTTGACCGCATGGGCTAAATTGAGTGACCCAGATGTAATGCCCACCCGACTTGACACCTGCATTTGAGCCTGCCCAGTCAAGGTCTTCAGAGGTGCCTAATGCTCACCTGATTCCTTCCCAACCTCTTCCATGGGGGGCTTGTAGGCCTGGGAGGGACAACCCCCCCCCATATCCACCTGACTACCTAACAATTTGATGCTTTGAAAACTAATGACAAAAGACCTAAGGAGTTGTGGGAAGCCAACAAGACCATCATTCGTGAAGAAAGTAAAAGGTCATTACAAAGACAGAAAAGAAAGAAAAGATCAAAATAGATGTCAGAAGAGGCTCTAAACTTGCTCTTACTTGTAGAAAAGCTAAAGAAAATGGAAGAAAAGATGAAATCAAAGAGCCAAATAGAAATTTTCAAAGGGCAGCTCAAGAAAACAGAGGCAAATATTGCAATGAAAGGAGCAAGGACCACGACAGGGGAAGCACACGGCATATTTTAAACTGCAAGAACTCAAGGGAAAACCCACACCTCGGGTTTTAAGACTGAAAGATACTATAGGTGAAATATTCAATGAATGCTTGAGCATCATGAGAAGGTGGAAAAATACAGTTACATGCCAAAAAGAATTAGTCGGAAGTTCATCCTTTCAGTAGACAGCATAGGAACAAGACCCAGTGGTGCTGAAGGAGCTCAAGCTGCACCAAAGGCATTAGCCAGAAACGAGGCTCCAGGAATGGAATATGAACCGGAAAGTTTCAGAAAGCCGAAGGAGCACTGAGAGCACTCACTTGTCTATGCCAGTAAATCTGGAAGACAGCTACTTGAATAACTGACTGAAAGAGATCCATACGTGTGACCATTCTTAAGAAAGGGGATCTAATAGATTGCTCCAACAATATAATGCTATAACTGTTAAAACAAACAATTTAAATTTTGTTTAAGATCATCCAACGAAGGTTGCAGCAGTATGTACACAGGGAACTGGCAGTTCAGGCGGGATTCAGAAGAGGTCATAGAACAGGGGATATAAGTGTTGTTGTCAGATGGATCTTGGCTCAAAGCAGAGAACACCGGAAATATGCCTACTTGTATTTTGTTGACTAGCAAAGGCATTCAACTGTGTGTCCCACAATAAACTGTGGATAACCTTGAGAAGAAAGGGAATTCTGGAACCCTTCACTGTGCTGCTTTGAAACATGCCATATTCTCTTGTTCGGTTTGCCTGACTGTCTTCTGTTGCAGAACAAGGAAATGTTGAATGGTTTAAAATCAGGGCAGGAAGTGTAGGTGTTGTATCCTCTCATCAGACCTATTCGAACTATGTGCCCAGCAAATCACCATAGAAGCTGCATTACATGAAAAGGAATGTGGCATCAGGATTAGAAAAGACATTTTAAGAACCTGTGATATGCAGACGATAAGACCCAGACCGTGCCTGTTGAACGTGAGGAGGAACTGAAGCACTTCATGAGGAAGATAAAAAATTGTGGCCTTCAAAATGGATTACAACTGAAAGTAAAGTTCATCAAAATCATCACAGGTAGATCATGATAAATGGAGAAAAGGTTCACATTGCCAAGGGTTTTGTCTTACTTGGCTCCACAATCAATGCCCACACTAACAACGGTCAAGGAAGCAATAGGCCTACTGAATTAGTAATTATGCTATGCAAGATCTCTTTAACGTGTTGAAAAGCACAGATGCTGGAGGAGTCATGTGGACACCCCTGCCAGTGCTGAGATGCTTACAACGCCCCTGGATCCAGTGGTCTGTGATTATCCTGCCTTCGGCATCATTGCATGTGTTTCGTGAATCAGAGGCGGAATTTATATATTTTGGGATCAGACCTATGGGCTAATATCTGACTTAAGGGTTTGGACGGGGCTCAGTGGGGATGCTTTCTTAATGGACAATTACCCTTAATATAAAACTCTATCTTACTTACATATGAGTGTCTAAGGATTTGTTTCACTAGTCGACCCAAATTAACACAGGTGTATAAGGGAAAAAGAGTTAACAACTTAACATTTCAAGGACACATATTCTTGTGTTCCATGCGTTACATATTTTCTATTTACCAAGCTATGTCTTTGTGAAAGATTAAAATAGCTACTGTGCCTATAGTCTAGGTTGTATATTGAAAAATAGCAGTGTCAAGAGAAGTAAAGAGAACATCCTGTAGCTGAAAAGGTCTGAACAAACTTTCTCAGATAGCCTTCCTCGCTTCAAATTGCTTCTTAATGGTTTTTGTTTTAGCCTTTTACTCTCCCACTGACACATACTGTTTTCTGCTCTTATCATTTCATTTGCCACTGAGTGAAACTAAATTTCCATCATGGAGAAGCTCCAGGGTAGCAAAGTTCAGATGTATGTTATTTTATCTGTGTTCCTTACATCTGAGCTTTGGTCCCCATAACCACAACGCTAACTATAACCACAGAAAAGATCAACAGTAGGATAAGGGTTGAGTTAGAGTTATAAAAGATAAAAGAATCAGAACAACATTGATAGCACCATTCACTTTCAAAGTTATTGGAAGTTGCTGATGATAAGTTATTAGGCTTGGACTTTCCACTGTTGCTCTGCTTGCTGTTGAAAAGCCATCAGTGGGTATAACTACAGAAATGTTATTTTATATTTCAAGTGTGGGCAAATAAACTAAAAATGAAATAAGAACACCCACTGGTCTATTATTTGTGATATATGTAACAGTACATGGACAGAAATATAAACCGGTCTCCTCACTCACGTTTAAGTCCTCATTCTTATCTTATACTCTCATGTATAATCCTAGGACCATGCTAATACACACAATTATGAAGCTAGAACTGGCTCACAAAAGCCACAATTTTCAAATCTATTCCTGTATCCACTTTCAGTGACTATACAACAGTAGCTTGAAATTGAAGACATAATTTATTTTATAAAATAAAATAAATGAGGGCTCTTGCTTTGCTTTTCCCTTGGGACATTGTTAAATGTTTACCTTTGCCTGCACACTGCTCATGGAATTTATGGTACAATGGATTGTTTAATATACTTTCCCAGCCTTTGTTACTCTCATCAATTACCCTTCATTTTCCCGATAGGTCTGGGTATGAAAATGGGAGAAGAGACTGATTGGGTTATATGAGTCAATTGTAGTTGTAGTAGCCTTGATTGTAATTGTCATCCTGGTGGGTACAAAATCAGTTATCTCATAAACAGGATGAAGGCTATTATCAGCAAAAGAGAACAACCAGGAGTAGAGGGTGTCTAATTGGTACCCTGAGATCCCTGGCATTAAAATTCTTAGAAACCAGAGCAGTGACCTTCCAGCTCATAGAGCTAGTAAATGTGAGTGATTAGGAGCGGCAATTGACTTATAGAGTGGGGTCCCTTTGGACGCTTCATTGAGGTAGCTGGGTTTGCCGATGCACAGAGCGGGAGCTGAGGGCTTTTGAGCAGAAGCAGATGGCAGAATTTCATGCCCCTTGGACATTTTTGAAAACACTAAAAGAGATTTGCAACCTTCCCAGAGCAAATCAGAAGCTAGGGAAAGAAGCTGAAGACCAGAGAGAGGTCTGACTGCAGGAACAGCAGAGAAGAAACGATCCTGCTGAACAGCTGTATGCTGAGCAATCCTCAGCTGATTTGTAACCCACTGCTGTTCCTGATAAAGTCCATCATCATGGGCTGTGAATTCTGTGTGGTCATTACCAGGAATTATTGGTCCCAGTCACAGAAGTAACTTGGCAATGTCGTAGGATAAAAGGAGATGGAGGTCCCAGACAAGTGTCATCTGCCACTTGGTGGTATTCAGCATTGGAAGAGGAGCTTGGATGTCATCTCCACACTGTTTCCTAAAATTCTATTTCTGGGTATATTCCTAAGGAACATAAACTATCTGCCCCCCCAAAAAAAAACTGTGCACACAACTTTCATAATAGCATTATTCTGAATAGCCCCCAAATGGAAATAGCCCAAAGGGGACTACCCAGACAATGTAATACATGTGGCTATGTGAAAAAATGAAGACCCAAGATGTGCTGCAATATGAAGTGTGAGGGCATGGAAAATAAAAAGAGCTGCCACCTTATGACTGGGGAGCTTTGGGAGAAAATGTCCTGTTGGGGTGGCAATATTGCTCTACAACGAGGGTAGTCTTGGTTGCAGGCACCCGTGAATGCACTAACCATAGAAATGGACACTTACAAAAGGATCAATCATATGAATTAGATCTTGAATCCTAAAAATGAAAAATAAACAAAAGTTGCCTTTGGAGTTGACTCCGACCCATGTACAGTGGGGTAGAACTACGCTCCTTAGAGGCTGAATTTTCTGGGCAGTACCATATTTGCCAGACCATAAAATGCACGTTTTTCCCCAAGTAGGGGAAAAATGAGCGTGTGTCATATGATCCGAAGGAGTGGGACTGCAGAACATTTGTTTATGATCCCATGCACCTGCTGACTGTCTGCTGCTGCTTGAAGGCTGTGGATTGCTCTGTGTTCTGGGGAAGGCCCGCCTCCTGGAGTCTCCATGTCAGTCAGATCACATCATGGGCACAGCCTCCTCTCATTTGTTAATGAAAGTGATGAGGTTTCTTAACACCACTGTTGACATTATGCTGTTAAATATTGCCATGTTTTGCTTTTATTTTAATAATTATGTTTAGTATACTGGCATTTTTTTCGAAATATTTTTTTCTTGTTTTCCTGCTCAAGAAAATGAGTGTGTCTTATGGTAAGCATCTGATGGTCTGAAAAATGTGGTAGATTCCAAGTCTTTGATCTGAGGTGCTTTCTGGTAGATGTGAACTCATAAGTCATCTATCAGAAATTAATGTTTGGCATCATTTAAGCAACCCTTAACTCAAAAACACTTTTCAGTACAAAACACAGTTGAATATTCTCTAATCATGACAAGACATAGAAAAGAGGCGGGATCCGAGATAAATTAAGAGAGAAGTCATAACTGGGCTAAAAAAAGCTGTACCACAAAAAGAGTAGTTTAACTGTTGGCAGTAACATCTTTTTTAAAAAAGGCAAAAAATAAATTTTAAATGGGGAAGAAAATATATATATACATTTAGATATATCTATACAATAGCTATATTATTAGATATTTGTTGTGTGTATAATTAATAAAATATCTAATTTATACTTTATATCTAGAAAAATTGAAGCAATTCTATTTATAGAAGAAATAGGAAACTTGATGTCACACTTAAGCACACAGAGGTACTGAAAGGATCAGGTCTCAGGCATCAAACAGGAAAAAACTGTATTACTGTGTGCACACCTTCCTGAGATGATCTTTAAGTGAAGATTGACAGAGCAGATCTTGAATTTTGTATTCAACAACATATAGATTTAGTGTGCTTTCACTCACCCATTTCAATTCCTCTGAGGGACCACTTGCTCCCAGTATTTGCTGTTTACATCTCCTTTGATAGCTCCCTCCTGGGAGAGATGTTGCCCTTTTGATCCGGCATAGTTGATTTTACTACCACCAGGGGAGTTCCCTCTCTGATCTGAAGGATGGCTAAGGTCCGGAGTCTTGGGAGTCCCACCACTCTCTCTCCGACTAACATGCTTGGTCATGTGTTATCACTTTCTCCCACTCTCTCCAGGACTCTCTAGAGTGATCCAGTATTCTTTTGGCTATTATTTTTAAAATCTAGGAATGTTCTCCCCTCCCTCTTTCTCTTTCTCTTGAGCCTGGTCATACTTTAAAGTGTGTTTGGTTTAATTTTATGTAACGCAGATTTTCTGTATATTTGTAGCAGAAAATGTATGCATCGCTCACTTCATCCACTTTCCTTAACACAGAGTTCCTCTTTTGTCTTAGTATTAAAAGGGAAAGCAACTTTAAAATGAGTCAAAAGGTAGACCAAACGAGGGGGCATCACATTTTAACCTAATGTTATATGTATCTGCCATAATCAACTTTAAAATATTATCTGTCTGACAGAACAGCTGTTTACAGTCCTCAACAGAGGGGCCTTACCTTGAGACAATCCATATGGTGATCGTGCAAATGGATTTTGCTTTCGCTGTCATCCATAGCCTCCTGCAAACAATTAAAACTCCGATGTTGCTCCTCCTTCAAATCTGAGTGTGGTTATTTACAATCCTTGAATCACACAGACTGGTGAGCTACTACCATGTGGACTTAGTTGAAGCCTCATTTAGATGACTGCTTGTTTGAAGAAAAGTCTTTAAGACCCCAGACACTATTCTTTCTGATAGCCAGGCACCGTTTATTTTCTTCATCACACTTTGCCATAGCACTCCTGTCTTCAGTGATCTTTACATGAAGGTGAGCATGGAGCAGGACCATGTCATAAGAACTAATTGCTGTTAAATTAGGGCAATAATTAAGTGTGAACCTAAAACCCATTCATATCTCTATGCGTAACATGTCTCTGGTTCATTTTAGAGACATCGTTATCATTTTATCAATCACAGAGAGCATTGTCAATCATCTCCCAGAAGCATAAGTTAATTCTATTGATAGTGTCATTAATAATGCTATAGAACTTAAAACACTGTTGAGAAAAGGGAATTCTATAAGTATGGGTCAGTTTCAGAATACAATTCTTGAATTGTTGACTTATACATATTAAACTCTTTTTGGGTTTTTTTTTTTTTGGCATCACTGCCCTGTGGTGGTGGGAGTAAGAGGCCCAGTCTTTGCTCCTGTGGAGCCACTGCTGGAATTGAACCTCCATCCCAGTGGGCCGCAGTCCCGCGCACAATCACTACGCCACAGGGGCTAGCCCATATTAAACTCTTAAGTGAATGGACACCCGTGGCACAAACAATGAGAGTTGGTGATAATGTAAAACCTTTAATAACATTCATTTACAAAGACAGAACCATGCCCACAAGAATAGTACCTGTCGTAGAAAAGCAAGGCTAGGGAGAGATTACAATGATCTACATATAACCCCCTTCCAGGGGCTCAGAAAACAGAAAAGCGGGTGAAGGGAGGCGGCAGTTAGTATAAGACACAACTTTTATATAAATCATCAAGGGTTCACAAGGGGGAGGGGCAATGAGCTGATACCGAGGGCTCAAGTAGAAACAAAATGTTTTAAAAATGATGAGGCAACAAATGTGCTTGATACAATGCATAGATGAATGGATTGGAATCAGAGCTATAATAGCCCCTAATAAAATGAATTAAAATGCAAAAAAAATTAAAAATAAAAGTAAGGATGGCATTAAAATAGTAGATAGATAGTAGTCTTAGGTCACATTGGACACCTACAAAACATGGGAATTAACGTGAAGTCTAAGACCACCAATTCCCTAACTTTGGGATGGAAGTTTTCTGCTTCTTCTCACAATAGAATGCTCCAGTCTAAAGTCTAAGGGAGTGTGTCAGTTCCTTAAATCTGCTTTAAATGAGTGTGCCAGTCACCTAATCTGGTGTCAATTTGAGGATGAAGAGTGAAGGGGTGGAGTCTAGCCTGTCAATCTGGAGAGAGCCAATGAGACCTCTGTGTGGGCATGGCCTTCTCCTCTGTGGCTTCTAGGAACTGTGGTCATTCCTTCTTGGAGGTGGAGACACTGTCTCTCTGGACTCACTCCCTTGGAGATTTTCTACTGACAATATTCACTCCCTGGGAGACATGGCAGCTCAAAAGACATATGGCAGCTTGCAGATAGACCCTGAGCATTAGAAACTGGAGGAGCCACAAAGAGGTCCCTGCCAGTGCTGAGATGCTTCCACTGGATACACAAGACTCTGCACCCACTGGCCCGTGATTGTCCTGGTGTCATTGCATGTGCTTCGTGAGTCTGAAGAGGACTTGGTATAAGACATAGGGGCTATTATGGGACTTATGACCTTGGAGCGGGCTGGAATATTTTCTCAATGGTCAATTGCTTTTGTATGCAAACCTCTTTCTTGTACACACGTGAGTGTTTATGAACGTGTTTCTCTGGTCTACCCTGACTACCACAGTGAGTTTATGTAAAGTCCAATTCACTTAACAAGAGTTCCCACATTGAATCTTTTCGGTTTGGCCAATGAAAGATGTTGTGTGCCTCAAGAGGATGACCTGAAGTCTCAGTAGGCTGTAGAACATAATCTGGGTCACCGAGGACTGGGTAGAAACTAGATCAAAAATGTCCAATTAGAGACGTAGTACCTGTATCCTCCCCTTGGATTCAATGTAAATATTGTGCATTACCACCACCCCCAACTGTAAGGTGGCTCATCCAGATTTACCTACCCAGTAACAGTAATGTATTCACTTTCTCTCAGACATAAATGTCCTCCCCCTCCCATCTGGAATTGAATTTCCTATAAGGTTCAACTACCGTTCTTATAAGAGTCTCTGTTGCTTTGGAGTTCCTCTTTAAAAACAAAAGATTCTTCATTCCCTAAAACATCTATGTTAATCAGTGGAAAGATATTGACAGACACCATGTTATATTTAGTATCATTCTTCACCCCATGATGAAGGTGTCTTGTCTGTAACTGTGTCCAGATTCTGTGCCTGTCTTGCTCTGCTTTTGAGAGCAGTTTTTTTCAAGGGAACTTCTCAGTTCCCCAGGCATGTAAGGTTTTGGCAGGCAGGTCCTATCTGTTCTGAGAACTGCTTGTCATTTTTAGATATTAGACTCAATCTGGAATCCCCTCGTAGATGCAGAGAGATCATTCCACAAGTCAAATATACATGAACAATGTCACTAATAAGGGCCTTAAAGAAATGAATGGGCATCATAACACAGAAGGAAAGAGATACAGCAACCCAAAAATGCTATAATCATTTCCTTAGTCACTGTGGCTAAGTGATATTGCCTCGGTTTTTCTAAAGAGAAGAAACTAGACACCTGTTAAAAATACTGTATAGGTTATCTTCCAACCTGGACTTCTTGCTGGTTTTGAGATTTTGTTAGTGAGTGTTACCATCTCATCAGTTACATAACCAAACCATAAGAAGTCATTCCAAAACACCCCTCTTGTCATTTCAACACTTTCTGATGTGCTTTTAGTAAGTGTGGGATCCAAAGACTCAGAAGAAAAAATTATATAGATGTGATTGAGGGGTTAGGGACTGAGTGGAGACCCCAAACCCGTCAGTTGACAGTTGGACATCCACATACAGAAAGGTCATATGAAGCAGACAAGCCAGTCAGGGTGCAGTTTAGCACCGGCAAAAGGTGCAACTTTGCTCTAGTTCTTTAATGCTCCCCCCACCCCACCCCATTATCATGGACCCAATTCTACCTTACAAATCCAGCTAGAGCAGAGCATGTGCACAATACAGGTAAGAGCTCCCACACAAGGAATCCAGGACAAGCAAATATCTCCGAACCAATCCTGAGAGCAGTGATACCAGGAGGGGATGGGGCAGGTGGGGAGCAAAAGGAGGAACCAGTCACAATGATCTGCGCGTAACCTCTTCCCAGGGAGACAAACAACAGAAAAGTGGGTGAAGGGTGGCAGCAGTTAGTTTAAGACATGAAAAAATATATCTTAAAAATTATCAAGGGTTCATGGTTGGGGTGGGGTGGGGGGTGTTGATACCAAGGACTCAAGTCGAAAGAAAATATTTTGAAAATGATAATGGCCACCTGTATACAAATGTGCTTAACACAGTGGGTGGATGTATGGATTGTGATCATTGCTGCAGGAGCCCCCAATGAAACGATTAATTTTTTTTTAAATTTGAAATGAAACAGAGTTCACTTCCAGTACACATAGCCCTAAGTGAAACAGAGCAAACAGGGTGTGGTGCTGTGCCATCGCCCAAAGAGTGCTGAACTTGAGCCCATGGCTGTAACTGTATCAATCCTCTTTCTCCCTGACACTATGCTTCCTGGAGAGTGGTGTCCTTCCCCAGGGACTCATGGCCTCCTGATGATTTGTCAAGAGCATGAAATGAATTCTCACCCTGCCTGCTTTGGGGATGCAATATGACTGCACTTCTTAGAAAGCAGATGTGTATATTATTGATATCTATGTTCTTTTAAAATTCTTCAACAATTCTTCTTCAGCCGTCTTCATTCATGGACAACTTTGTCATACGTAGGAGGCAAAAAAAAAAATGCCAGGGCCTTGCTCAAGTATGCCTCAGTCTTCAAAGTGATATTTTTGATTTTTCACACGGTACAGAATTTTTTTGCAATTGATTTACCCAGTGTAGCTTGCCATTTAATTTTTAATTAAGCAATCCTGTTCTCTAAGTATTTTGACTAGTCTTTTTTTCTCCTTAAAATGTGAAAATTATCTTGTCAAGTTTCATGACAAACTCTTTTGGGATTTTTCATTAGCCCTGCATGTGTCCTATAAACAATTGGGGTGGAAAATGACATCTTAATGGTATGAAGTTCCTTGTTTCATAAATAGGCACAACTCTTCATTCACTGTCTTCTTCAATGTCTTTTAATCAAAATTTGTAATTATGGCTCTTGTTCATAATTTTATTTTATTCATTCACATGTACTTTATCATTTGGTTGCTATTATAAGTGGTGCTTTAAAAAGCTTTATTTTGTTGATGAAACTTCTCATTTAGCTTGTCTATATTATTCTGATCATTAGCCAGCCTGCTACCTTTCATTCTAGATGTGCTAACTATATAAACAAAAATTTATTGTAGATGATTTTGGATTTATTTCATGTAGACAATATGCAATTGTCAAATCATACATTAACTCATACAACATACATCACAGCATTAAACCATACATTATTTATTACTCTCAATTCACCTCCAAGTAAGGGGAATGCGACTTGAGAGATCCAAAGAACAGAAACAATCTTGCTTTTTAGAAACATGTGAGGAGACGTAAGTGCATTCATTTAGTAAGTTATTTAAAAGTTGCAAATGATGTCCAACCAGTCTTTACTGATCTCCTCCATGAACATTTTCTGAACATGAACATTTATTGATTGATTTCATGTAGACAATAGGCAATCGTCTCCATGCTCATCTGTGGCTCAGATCCTCCCCTGAAATAAAATAAGGAAGTTAACATGCTCCCATTTTGACACTCTGTGCTCTTGCCATCTCCTGTTACTTTTCATTCCCTCCTTCAAGATTCTCATTACAAAACTAAAAAGATCCTTAAGTGATTCATTTAGAAAAAGTCTGAATATGATATCATCTATCTAGTTGATGGATTTCTTCGCTGTTATTATTATTTTTGAGAACTGAAGATATTTATTGAAATTTAGTGTTCAGGGTACTCAATTTTTCTCTGTTTTATTCTTATTTATTTGAAAGCATGGCTTGCTGGTAAAGCATTGTGATGGCACTATGGGATAGGCATTAGACGGCAAACAAGTTTGGTGGTTCAAGTCTGCCAGCTGCTCTGAGGAAAGAAGATAAGGCTGTCTGATCCAAGATTTTTGTCTCAGAAACCCTAAGGAGTAGCTGTGTTTTGTCCTAGATGGTTCCTCCAAGTGGGAATAGACTCATTGACAGTTGGGTAGGCTTTTCTTTTCAGTACTTGTATTCATTTTAGTGATACAGCTTTTAGAATATTTCCTCTATGTTTAGTGCTCAGGGATTTTGCCTAGTGTGTCTAAATGCATCTTTATTCTTAAGAAAACTGTTGCATTTACATTTTCTTTATATTGCTCTATCGGCTCTACCAACAGGAATTGGCCCATCACCTGCCTATGTATATTTCATCTTCTTTCTCCATGCCATCAAAATTCCCCAATCTGTCCCTAGCCTCATGGTTACAGCCTGTAGGGAGGAATATACCTACGGCAAATGCTATTTGTGGAGACAGTTTTAATTGAGTGTTTTGAGAGTTGGTAGCTAGATAAAGTAAGTTTCAGATCTTTGGAAGACTTTTATAAATGTGTGTCAGTTTATATCAGAATATTGCCATCTCAATTTTTTCAGACTTATCAAGGAAAAGATATATTTCTGCATATATAGGGATGCTGAGTGTATAGTAGCAGAATTCTTTGGAACATTAAATTGTACATTATTTATTATTTATTGTCTTCAATTCAATTCCAAATAAGGGGTATAGGACTTGAGAGATCTGAAGAACAGAAACAATGTTGCTATGTTGAAACAGGTGAGGAAAGATAAGTGCACTCATTTAGTAAGTTCTTTAAAAGTTGCAAATGGTGTTCATCCAGTCTTTAGTGATTTCTTTCATGAACATTTATTGAATGTCTGCTATCTATTCCAAGCACTGTCTACGTGCATGCCCACTTGTGATATTGTGTTATGGCAGCCCCAGGAAGCAAATGCACTAACAACAAAATAGTAAATCTCTTTCCCCTCCAGCATCTATTTTTGTCAGTAGTGTTTTATTAGAACAAAGCGGTTACATCCATTTATCTGTATTTTATCACTTCTTGCACACTACAATGGCAAAGTAGTAGTGGTGATAGAGGAGATCCCATGGTCTGTAAAGCCTTAAATACATCTGATCTGACTCACTTACCACTCCCCCTCACCCCCCAAATATTGTAGACTTGCTCTAAATAATCAAATTCATTCAGAATTCAATTTTGTTCTGCATATCATGGCTTTGATATCTTTGCAAGTAAGAATTCAATGAATTAAAACATTAAAGTCCCCCTTCTCCACCCAGTCGACCCCTCCCTAATCCCAGGCTATGAAATGGTTTGGTTTCCTCTGTTTGTGAAAGTTTGGGAAGAATAAAAAGAAAAAAACTGAGAATTTCAATCTGTAGAGATGATCCCAAATGTGGCAAGACAGCATAATACCTTTGGGATATATTAAAACATAACACAGAAAGATTAGAGACTCTCGGAATATTTTAAATTCTAGGTCATAGGTACATCTATATAGGTTCAAGAATTATGGTCTTCTAGTTAGGATAGAGACTCTAGATGTTTTTAATTATTTAACAAGGAGAGAGAGAGAGAGAGATGTTTGACTCATATCAAACACCTTAGATTTTTTTTTAATCTCAGATAAGCTCCCAACTGTCAATTTTGAAGGGAAAAGTTTCATATATGAGGCCTAAATGTGTTTTTCTTTTCAATTTCTATCTAATTATTTCTTCAACACAATGTCTGAATGTCATCTATGTCACCACCAAAGGAAAATGGCCATCATCCATTCTTTGGTTTCAGTAGATGGACCCTGCAATTATCTTCTTAGGGATCTTCCATTTCATAAGAGAAAGACAAGTTTCCTAATAAGACTATCTGGAATCTTTAACCTTACAAACTCATATTTATAAAAGGAAAAATAAATTATCAATATTTCTGTGAAAAAATACTAATAAATTGGCCAGCCAGAAATGATCATTCAGTTGTATTATTTTTAAGAGATAATCATATTGATAGTATTCAATATTATATGATCACAGCAGATGAATGACTAGTTAAATAATTGTATTTCATGTTCACTTTTCCTTCCTAAATGAATGAGTGCTATTTTATAGGCAATTTTCATATGAGAGAGCACATAACTCTATAGCATATGAATTTATTGTGCTCCCTAACTTTTTATTTGCTGGTGTGTCCCAATAGCTCCATTAGCAAATGGTGATTATCAAAAATAAAGAAAATTAAGCCACAATAATTGGCTATCTTTTCCTCAAATTCTTAGGGCAGTGGTTCTCAACCTTCCTAATGCCACATGACCCTTTCATACAGTTCCTCACATTGTAGTGACCCCCCACAACCCTCAAATTATTTCTTTTGCTACTTTTTAACTGTCATTTTGCTGCTGTTGTCAATCAGTTGACCTCTGTGAAAGAGTTGCTACACATAGGCTGAGAGCTGCTGTCTTAGAAGGAAGTCAATTTTGTAGGATACTGAAAATGTGAAAGTCATTAAAAATTGCCAGCAAGTTTCCCATAGATACCAATAGAGCTAATGTGAAATGTTAAAGATTAGTTTAGCATATTAATATGTAAAAGTATTGATTTCTAAAACATGAATGCAAAATTATTATAACTCACAATGCGGTGGAAATTAAAGATGAACCAAATGTCCAACTTTTCCAAAATGCTATACTAAGCCATAGAACCAGATTTCAACCACCTCTCTTGTCCTTAATATATGTCTTCACATTCCAGCATTCCATCATTGACTGCAATGTCTTATAGAACCATCACGGAAATGCCTCAGTTGGTTGTGTGTCCTGGAAACCCCAAATCTGAAATTCAAATACATGCCAGGAGGATTTTCCCAATCCACACACCTGTGGAAGCTGGCGAATCTGGTTAGCTGACAGACTGCAACTGGGGTCTCAAGAAACAGAGGTGAGGCAGAGGCATGAAAGATTTAAGAAATGAAAATGCCCCAAAGTCAAAACAGGTCTCCTGCTTCTGCACATGCTCAGCTGGAAAGGGAAAGTCACACACAGACTGTCTTTGATGGATGTGTGCTTTCTGCCTTCAGCATACTATGCCCGAAGGGGAAAAATGGTGGAGATTTGAGGACTCAAAATATATTCCACCCTAGTCTTTATGCATCAAACAACTACTTCCTATATGGAATGACAGTCACGGGTATAGAAACTAGTTTACAGTACTCCTGAAAATGAAGCACTATGGATAACATGGTCATTGTAAGGAATTAACTACATCTCAGTATATTTCTGGGGAGGGGGGGTTCCTGGAAGTTGGTTCCCAATTATATTTTACTCCTTTCCTGAAATTGAAAGGACAGACTGACAAATTTTGGACTAGGTGAATATATTTATATAGGACAATGGGGAAACAGATCAACATGCATATACTTATAGGGTTAGTATTAGGAAAGCAGATGGGGATTGGATCTTGACTCAGTATTTCCTCAGTGCAAGAACATTTTGTTCTATTAAATTTGCATTCCATTTGCTCACCCTCCTGACACAATCACTGAAGACAAATGTGTGCATAAACAAATGTGGTGAAGAAAGCTGATGGTGCCCGGCTATCAAACGATATAGCATCTGGGATCTTAAAGGCTTAAAAGTAAATAACTGGTTATCTAACTCAGAAGCAACAAAGCCCACATTAAAGAATCACACCAGACTGTGTGACCACAAGTTGTGGAAGGGATCAGGTATCAGGCATCAGAGAGCTAAAAGTTATATAATTATAAATGAGGGGAATTACCAATTGGGGACCCAAAGCCCATCAATAGGTGAAGCAACATCCCCTAACAGAGGGATTGCAGGGAGGAGATGAGCCAGTCACGGTACAATGTAGTAACAATGAAATATGCAACTTTCCTCTAGTTCTCAAATGCCTCCTCCCACCCACTATCATGATCTCAATTCTACCTGACAAATCCAGCTAGACCAGGGGGTTGCCACTGGAGCTGGAAACATGGGGAATTCAGGATAGATGATTCCTTCAGGACCAGTGGTGGGAGTGGTGATACCGGGAGGGTAGCAGGATGGTGGAATAGAAAGGGAGAACCAATTTCAGGGATCTACATAAGACCTCCTCTCTGGGGTATGGACATCAGGGAAGTGAGTGAAGGGATACTTTGGACAATGTACAATAGGAAGAAGGAATAACAAGGGTTCATGGGGGAGAGGGAGTGTGGAGGGAGGGAAAATATGGGGACCTGGTACTTGGGGGTCCAAGTGGAGGGAGAATGTTTAGAGAGTGATGATGGCAACAAATGTGCAAATGTGGTCTGCATAAAATTGACATGTGTATGGAACGTGATGGGAGTTGTATGAGCCCCCAATAAAGTGATTTATAAAAAAAACAAAAAGAGGAGGTGAAAGGAGGAGCTTATACCAAGGACTCAAGTAGAAAATATTTGGAAATGAAGATGGCAACATGTGTACAAATAGACTTGATTCAAAAGATTTATGGAATGTTATAAGAGCTGTAAGAGGTCTCAATAAAGTCATTGAAAAAATAAAACAAAAGAAACAGAAAAGTAAAGCCCCATCGATGTTTGATTTTTTGAGAATACCTTTTGACTATTCCTAAATGAAGTATGAGTTTTGTGATCACTGACCCCCATTACATTTCTGGCTTATTGCTCCCACAGATGATTTCCATTTCATTTTCCTCTAAATGATTTCCCAGAGCTGTCTGATGCTGCAGATCTTGACGTGGACTGCCTCGCACGAGTTATGTTGGGGCAGTTGCTTCTCTCTTTAGAACTTCTCTCATCACTATGAGTTGCTCTTTCATTGGGGAGATACAAGATCTTCTCGTGAAGTTTTCCATTTTCTATTTGGTAAGTGGTCATTTCCTCAGCAACACCATAACGCAATTCACAGATGCATCTATGTTTAAGTCCAGATAGGTCCATTCCTATTGAAGCACGCAACAGTGAAAGCCTACCAAGGAGATTACACAGTTGATGGAAGAAAGGGGAGACTAAGAACACTCTGGAGGTCTGATAACAGCAATTGCCCATCAGAAAAGATAGGAACATTCTGCTATGATACCATCACTGGGGCACATAAACTTTAACACACTGTCTTCTTAACATTGCTCAGGTTCAAGATCCCAAGGACAGACCTTGAGATTGGTACTTGTAGGGTCATTTATCCACCGCTACAAGGATGAGATCTCCTGATCCAAATTCATGTTTAATTATATCAAAATCATTCCACAAATGGAAATCAGATTGCTATGATGTGAGAAAGTAGATTCATGTTTGCAAAATGCAGCTATTTCTATACTTTTAAGACTTTCTTCCAAGTCAGGTTTGTGGCACACAGAACACATTTCCAAATGTACATAATATTATCGAGTATAAAGTTGAATACATTTACACTTTAATTTTGCCTTTACTCATTGGGAAGTGTTCAAAGTAATTAAATTGTGGTGAAGGCAGCAACTGTAAGCATAATTATATAGGTTTATAAATGTTATAAATGTTCTTAGCTTCAACTATGCTAAGAATTTATTAATAGAAAATGGCAAATAATTTTATGAGTTTTATATTCCTAAAAACAATGCAATTCTAGGTGTCTTGGGTTTGATAAATTTTAAACTGATTGAAAACAGCATTTAGTGCCTTAAAGAAAGTTATCAAAAATCATAATAGATTAGTAATTAATTATTCATACCTTGAAATGGCAGAAACTCACAATCCTGTTGGGAGTCATTTATATACAGAACAAAGTTCAATTTAGGTACATGCCCTATGCTACAAAAAAAAAAAATTTGGAAAAAGACAATTGCATATATAATATTAAAATAGCTTACTTGTGTTCAGAAGCGAATAGCATGTTGTTTAATAAACTTACCACTGAAAGATAATATGGAAACTAACTGGCTCCAAAGTTGTAAAGAAATATTGAAAGACCCAAAAAATTAAAGCAAAGGGGGCTGAGCCCCGGTGGTGTAGTGGTTGTGTGCGGGACTGCGGCCCACTGGGACGGAGGTTCAATTCCAGCAGTGGGGCTGGGCCTCCTATTCCCACCTCCTGAGAGCAGTGATGCCAAAAAAAAAAAAAAAATTAAAGCAAAGGGAAAGAAAAAGAAGAATGGAAATAGAGAGCAAACTAAACTGAGAACATGGGAAGCCTAAATTTCCACATGTGTAGCCAACTTAAAAGGATCGCTAGTTGCCCAGTGGTTAGCACAAGTCTGCAAGTCTGACCTCAAGGTCAACAGTTCGAAACCACCGGCCACTCCAAGGAAGAGAGATGGTTCTGTCTCCTCCTCAGAAGAATTACAATCTCAGAAACCCACGGGGGCAGGTCTACTCTGCTTTCTAGGGTCGCTGTGAATCAGAGTGGACTTGATGGCAGTGACATGGTTTGGTTTGGCATCCAAATGAACAGAGATTCTGGTGATGTAATGAGCTATTGGACTGCTAACCAGAGTGTCAACAGTTCGAATCCGCCAGCTGCTCCTCAGAACAACGAGGAGACTTTCTGCTTCCGCAGACACTGTGAAGCAAAAGTGACTCCCTAACTATGGAGAGTCCATTAACAGACTAGGACAACTTCAACTGATCCTTCTGTTCCTAAATTGTGGTGACAAACGTTTATCCTCTTATGGGCACCGCATCGTATTCGAACTGATTTCCTATCCTGCCTCTCTGTGAATTGTTTCCTTCCTGAGTTCCATATTTCTTAACATCATTCTGGCATAGACCAAAATCTCTTTTCTCTGTGGTACATTGCCTACTGGCAGTACTACAAATTCCCCCTCCCCCATACTTCATCTCTCCAAGAAGACCACAAGATGAAGAATCTGATTATCAATGATCTCCCACTTGATGTTGTCATTGATCAAGGAGATTTTACTAATAAAATACTTATTAAGTTCACAAGCAAGTATCAAGTGTCTCCAATATGCATTCAATCTTCTAATATACTCTAGAGTTTGCCAACCAGGAAACTTTATTTAGTCACTGGTAACATTCCCTCAACTAAGCAAAGACCTGGGTCTTACCACCCTTGAGCATGAACTCCTGTTTATTCTCAGAAATGCATCAATTCTTTGAGGACCTCCGGGAACATGAACTTATTGAGTCAAAGGAAAAAAAATTACCAGGTAGTCTTTGAGGCAGAGAAGGAAAGAAGTGGACATGAAATTGAAAAGGAAAAAACTTCCCTGAACTGAAAAATGGTACAGACCTTCAAAGTGAACCCTATCACAGAAGAATGATTCCAGATACTACTTTATAGACATCTAGAAAATTCATCCTGCCATTTAAAAAATCAAATGAGATATTTAAATCATTAAAAGGCAAACTAAAATCAAAACAGAACCAGAAAAGTGGAGGAACCTTTCATTCTGGTAGTGTGACCACAGAAAAGTGGAGGAACCTTTCATTCTGGTAGTGTGACCACAGACCTGACAAAGAGATCGTGTCTCCATTACTGTGTTGAACTATCTTCTTACTAGTCATTGTGTAGCTGTAAACTCCATGTCAAGTTGTGGGATACTCTTCAGGGACTGTTTTTGGTGTGCTTTTGTGTGTTTGTTAATCTAAATTTAGTGTTTCTTTCTCTACTGAGAGCTTTTCCTTTATAAATTATAAAAAATAAACTTGATATTATTTGGGTTTATTTTCTAATTTTGTTTCCGGTCCATTTGTCCCACCAGGAATCAAGAGGACATATCTATAATCCAGGCTGAACTAGGTGTGTCCATATGAAAGAATACACCCTATATGACATCCTACAACTTTGTTGGCAAAGATACTATGTGTGTATGGGATTTGACTATGTTTGCAAATTCTTTGATGTTTGTAGTTTTACATGGTTTTGCATTTTTTAATTTTATTTTTGATCACTGTGTGCAGTAGCTATTTTATTGGGATTTGTCAAATGGCCAACCTTGAAATCCCATGCTTTCAAGTTTCTGCTTCCCTCTTTCCCTTGTTTCTCTTTCCCTTACTCTGTCTTTCACAGATATTTCTGTAACATCTGACTTGTGTCAGATTACATATTGTTGTTAGCCTGCAACTTTAAAACTCATTCATGAAAAACTTTGAACAAACTTAGGAGCCCTAATAAATGCCTTAATAAAGTAAATGTGAAGCTGTTTAGTGAAGCATACCTGTATTATCAAAAGTCACACCAAATAACTTGTGCTGAGTTGATTCCAACTTGGAATAATTACAGTCAAAATTCTCCTTCAAGCCAAAAATGCTCCATAGAGGTCATCTTCCTCTCTCATGCTTTGGGCCTGTGCCTGATAGCATAGGTCTGGGCAGTGTCTCTTTCTGTTGTACATCCAGTGACGAGGAGTTGGAACTGACTTGACAATGACCAACAACAAGGTATTCCCACCTGTTGTCTGCCTGATACTTTCCTAAGAACATCCTATCATTGCTTCTTCACTTTAAAACATTGCCTAGGAAAATTAATTTATTATTTTTAGATAAAGTAAACTGGTAAAATAAATAAATTAATTTTATTTTGTAATTCTATGAGTTTTAACATATACACAGATTCATGTAACCACTAACACCTTCAGTATAAGGAAAATTCTACAACGCCCTGAGAAACTTTGTGTGTCAATTACCTTATAGCCAAGCCCTCCTTTTATCTCTGAGCTCTCCGGGTAGACACTCATCTGCTTTTCATCACTGTAGTTTTAGCTGCCCAAGAACATCATGTATATAGAACATTATGATAAATAGCCTTTGGAAACTGTCTTCTTTCACTCACCATTAAGCCTCTGACAGGCTTTCAATTTGTTCTATCTATTAGTAGTTGGTCTATTTTTAATAGTTTGTTTATTGAGATACTACAGTGAACAACTAAAGCACTTTTTAAAAATTCACCCATTAGTTAAAGAGGATTTGACTTGTTTACAATTTGAGGGCATTAATAACTGAGCTGCTTTAAATATTGATATATGAGTTATTCCTGACATAAATGTTTATTTCTCTAGGAGACCAGAAGTGAGATCATTTGGTCATATGATAAGTGAGTGTTTGAATTTATAAGAAACTGTCAAACTATTTTATATTTTCACTAGCAATATAGTAGTTCCACTTTCTTACATCCTTGCAAAAATTTAGTAATGCATGTGTGTGTGATTCTATTTGATGTGAATGACACCTTACGCTTTTAATTCCTATTTCTCTAGTGACTAATGGAGATGATTATTTTGGGAGCTTACTGTATTTGCCATTTTTATGTCCTGTGGTAGTAGCATAATCTGATGTTGATTTGAGATTGGAGTCCAACCTATCAATCAGGTAGTTGATGACCTAATTTGGAGGCGCTAAGGAGATAAACAACTCACTGGAAGTGGGACACACGCTCACTCCCTGCAAGACATTTTTGTGGAGAAGACACATGGGGAGAGGCTGATGGACGCAGACCTCTGGAGATGGAGAAGCCATGAGGAGCCCCTGCTATCACTGAGATGCTTACAACACCATTGTATCCACAAGATATTCCACCCACTGGCCTGTGATCTCCTGCATTAATGTGTTTCATTAATTTAAAGAGGACTTTATAGATTAAATCAGACATATGGGTCAATATCAGACTTACGGACTTAATCTGGACTGGGATGTTTTCTCAATATTCAATATCTCTTGTATATAAAAATCTTTCTTATACACATATAAGTGTGTCTGTGAATTAGTTTCTCTAGTCTACCCAGACTAACACATTTCTTCTTTGTTCTTTATATGTACTTACATATACTTTACTCATGCAATTATTATATAATTCTTACAATAATCATATTATTGGGTATTCTTACTTCTTTTTAACAGACAAGAGCATCGAGTTATAGAAAAGTTAAGCAGATTGTGTAGAGTCACTCAACTAGAAAGTTGCAGCACCAAACTTCAAATACCAGTCCCCGTGAAGCTGGCATGCAAGCTGGTTGCAGTTACTTGTCCCATAGTGTATTTATCTAAGAAGGGTTTGCTTTTTAGCATAAAACCCTCTTTTGCTTGATATTATTTTTAAAATCAATGTATTGCCTCAAAAGATAAGAAAAACACTTATAATTATATTTTGAGACATTTTCAAAAAATATGGGTTTACAGCTATATCACACTCATCAATGGAGAAAAGTATCCATTCGAAAGTTTGGAGCTATGATGAAGCCACTCTCCTGGTTGAAATTATTCCATTGCAGGTAGTTTCTGATTCTCCCTCCTATTAGACCTATTGCATTGATTATGAAATACAAAGCAAAGAGGGTTCTCTTTTCATTTGAGAATATTAGTTTACATTTGTTTATGGGATATTGAGCAGAGCCTAAATAAAAATAGGGTTTACTCTATGCAAGATTAAGTGGTCTATGTGATTATTTATGAGTCATATTTGAAAGGTCCAGTGAGGCTCTGCCACACATCAAAATTTGTTTGTTTGTTTGCTTGTTTGTTTGTTTTCATACTGGGTTCTCAATGTGTTGTCCTTTATCCTTCTTAATGCGTTATTTCAATTAGTGGAGTTTAAAATAGCATAAGCAGTCAGACATTGGGGCAATGTTATTAAATAAATTAATCTTGTTGTCTACTACTTCTTAAAATTGAACACAGAGAACCAACTGAGTCAACTGAGCAGTTGTAGCCCCAGGATGACAGTGCTCAGGATAACAGAATAAGGACAGGTGGGATGATGGGAGAAAACCTTAGGACACAAGCCATCCAAAATACATGGCACCATCTCCTTCCCTTGCATAATCTCCTAGATGGATATGACCTTTTGCTTTTCAAACAAAATTCAAGTTTCCTCCTTTTAGTCAATGATTCTAAAACCTTTATCCTGATAATGCAAAGTATTTATTTTCAACCAATTGGTTCAACCATCAAGTCAGAAGAACTTCACAGTTCCACTTCAGTCCCTCAAAGCTCAGCTTTTTAACTAAGTGAATTCTTCTAGATTCTTCATTTGTCTTATAGTTCTTCCATGAGTATTTCTAATTTTGTGTTTTACAGGCA
>PVJH01032672.1:0-22479 GCA_004026705.1 Nesogale talazaci | reverse complement strand
GCTCGTTACCAGTGTGAATTGCCTTGATGACAAAGGACTTTGGGTTTTAGAAAAGCTGAGTAGATTTGAAACTTTAGAATGTGGAGGTTGTTTTGAAAACAAATAATGGGCAAAAAGTACGAAATTGTTAATTGAGGAAGTCTCTACTGTGGAGTTACTCCAGTTGAGAGAATTGTACTCTCTGTTCAGGCCTTTCTTCTTTTACTTTTATTCTTCTAGCCCAGACTTTCAGTGCAACATTCTTCTCTTTGTGTTAGTCCAGGTTGACTAAAAGACGAATCCAGAGACACTCATGTGAGTAGGAGAGAACTTTATATCAAAGAGCAATTTGTACATTAAGAAAACATCCCAGCTCAGTCCAGATCAAGTTCATAAGTCTAATATGACTCCATATGTCAATACTGCTCCATAAATTCCTCTTAGACTCATGCAGTGATGCTAAATGTAGGAAGATCACAGGCCAGTGGGTGGAAAGTCTTATGGATCCAGGGTGGTGGAAGCATCTCAGCACTGGCATGGGTCTCCACGTGGCTTTTCCAGTTCCAGGGCTCTGGCCACATCAGTGTAGCTCCATGTGGCTTTTCAGCAGAAAGATGAAGCAGAGAGAGTCTCTGGCCTCCAATGCGTCATTTATAGCCTCTGTGCCTCCAAATGAGGTCATCAAGCTGTGACCTCATTGACAAGCTAGACCCCACCTTTGTACGTTGACAGGAGATTATGTAACTGCCACATCTTGATTTCATTCTTAATCATTCTTCTTGGAGAATAATGTTGGCAGCTGGTTTTACATACACGAAAGGATACAAAAAAAATGCAGTTTTTCCCTCCTTCTCAAACCTATGTATTTAAATTTTTTTTGGGGGGGGGGCACCACTGCTGTCCGGTGGTGGGATTAGGAGGCCCAGCCCCACTGCTGGAATTGAACCTCCGTCCCAGTGGGCCACAGTCCCGCGCACAACCACTACGCCACCAGGGCTCAGCCCACATATTCTTTCTTTTTTTTTTTTAGGCATCACTGCCCTCAGGTGGTGGGAGTAGGAGGCCCAGCCTTTGCTCCTGGGAGTCGGAATTGAACCTCCATCCCAGTGGGCCACAGTCCCGCACACAACCACTACGCCACCGGGGCTCAGCCCAGTATTTAAATTTTTTTATGAAACAATCTTGTCACCGTCAAGGTACTCTCCATTACACTTAATACATTTGTGAAATTTGTGATTCCATTCTTTTTTTTATTTTGGGCATCACTGCTCTCTGATGGTGGGAGTAGGAGGCCCAGCCCCACTGCTGGAATTGAACCTCTGTCCCAGTGGGCCACAGTCCCGCACACAACCACTACGCCACCGGGGCTCAGCCCATGATTCCATTCTTGGAAACATTTTTCACTCATCTGTTTGGATAGCTGAGTGCACCTCCCTCGTTTTTTCTTCACCTCTTCTATGTCAGCAAATTGCTGTCCTTTCATGCGTCCCTGCACTCACGGCAACAAATAGAAGGCACACAAGTGAGTCAGGTGTGTGGGACAAGAGAGGTACTGACACACTGAGATGGCTGCGTGAGCTGGTGCATTGTCATGGTGGCAAGCCAGTCCCCCGTCTGCTTTGTCCACTTGATGGGGGGGGGGGGGGGAAACCCCTGCATATATCTTTAATTATGTTGAGGAGTTTTCTTTCTATTCCTAATTTGCTGAGTGCTTTTGTCAGGAGTGATGAGTGCGAGTGGTGGTTCATCCAGCAGGGATGGCCCCAGACACAGTCGTGGAGGCCACAGCCAATCTCCACCCAACTTCCACTCTACAGCTGACTTCCTGGCTGTCCTGGGGAGGTGGAGCGCACAGGCCTGTGGTTGTCAGCTGGACATTCACATTCTGTCTGTCCTTAGTCAGCAGGCAGAGCTCGCCCTGCAGGAGGCCATCAGGATCGCCCAGGAGTCCAACGATCACGTGTGTCTTCAGCATTGCCTGGTGAGGCTTCCCTCAGTCTGGGACTGTTGCTCAGAGGTTGCCTTGGTGTCTAGAAGCCCCGATTGTTTTGGGCTCCCCTTCCCAGTCCCAGCAAAGGAGGCGAGTGTGGCAGTCATGGGAATTTAGGAAGAACTGCCCCGTTTTAAAATGTCCTCAACTCGTGGGACCTCCTCTGCTGGAGGACACGTCCCGTCTCCACATTTTCCTTCAACGTTTAACAAGAACATTCACAAAGAGTTGTGTGCTGTGAAGGCCAGACGCTATTCTCCAGAAGCGTAATCACCCAGCACACACAGGACACGGGGTTCGTGGATCGTCACGTGAGAACCTCGTTCTGAAAGGAGCTCTGGTGGCGCAGTGGGTTAGGTGGCGGGCTGCTAACTGAGAAGGTTGGCCGTTCCAACCACTGGCTGCTGAGTGAGAAAAATGAGGCCGTGAGCTCATGTAAAGGTTCTAAGCTTTAACATCCCATGAGACAGGACCCCCTTCTCTATCCTCTAAGCTTCCTTGGAGTTAGACTCGACTCTAGCAGTGGCCTGCGTAGACCTCGATGCCATCAGAGGTGGCAGAGGCCAATGACTTATCTATTTCTGTCCCAGGGTTTACCTCAGGGTTTACCTGTGTCTGACAGGTTTTCGTTGGGTTCATAAATCTTAACAGAGTATCCTAGCAGATTTAGTTCTTCCCCGGTGAACTCTGAATCCTCGCTCTTGAGCACTCGGCCCTCTCAGTGGCCTGCCCACGGCACATTTCCATGACTTCTCTCACCAGAGCTGGCTGTATGTCCTGGGCCAGAAGAGATCAGACAGCTACGTTCTACTGGAACATTCTGTGAAGAAAGCCGTGCACTTTGGCTTACCGGTAAGGCACCCCCCGCTGTGGGAGGGCTGGAACGAACAGTCTTGGGCCTTTGCCTCTGATCCCGCCCACCTGTGGGATGAGCCTGTGATGGAGTCAGCGTGTCTGTTTCCATGACAGTGCCGCTCTTGTCCCCTTCAGACGACCTTCATTACTGATCAGGTTTGGTAGGCTTCTCTCCGCTCCCTTTCTTCTCAGAGCAGCTGTGCCGGTGCCTTCATTGCCCCAGTCAGGCACCTTTGTTGAGCCAATTGACCAGCATTCACTGAAGACAGGTTCACGTACAACAACGCTTCAGAAAGGCCTATTTTTAAGCCACAGGCTGGCACAAACCTATGCTGGACCTCTCTGTCCCCCATCGCTTTTTCACGGTTGGGGCCCAGGGGACACCAAAGATTACTCTGTTTACTAAATTATTGACTCTCTGGTCTTTGACAGGAGAAAGTTGGCTATCCCTGTTTTCAGTAATTAATAAAAGTGGAAAAGAGGACTGCTGGTAGGACGGTGTCTCTCATGTGAATAGAGGAAAGGACCTTAGGACAGTCCTCAGGCCTTTATCTCTGACACGTGCATCGAGGCGCGGTGAATAAATGCCTCCCTTCCAGTAGCAGTGCGTGTTAGAATCTAGATTTTTGTTTTGTAAAGAACCCTATTTTGTCCCAGAAATATCTGTTGCCAACGACCGGAGGCAGCAAAGCTGCTCAGGGCATTCTATCTCCTGAAGTCTGGGACAGAGTCCAAGAACAGCACTGCGTGCAGTACAGTCATGTGTGTGCTTTTGAGCCATGCAGGGAGGTCTCTGTAGGTTGTTCGTGGGACTCGTTTCTGGGGAACAAAACAGCACACAAAGTGCCTTCTGATGTCACCCGTCAGCAGTGACTGGGAACACATGAGAGCCCACCTGCTACCACGGAGACCCTCCGACTGCCAACCACGCTCTGTGGGCTTCCCAAGCTGTCCGTCTTTACAGGATTAGACGGCGGCCTCCCTGTCCTCTTGAGGTTTGGCTTGAAGAACACACTCACAACTGGAGTGCTTATCTCAGGGGTTAGTGAATGAGAGCCCACGGTGGCCGCTGTCTGTTCTGCTAACTCAGGTGACTTTGGGATGTCACCGTAAACACACACACACACACACACACATGTGCGCGCCTTTCACAGATGTCACATGTTCCCCCCGAAAAATGGACTACAAGAGAGACAGGTGGGTTTGAGCTGCCAGCCTTGTGGGCAGCAGCTCTATGCTTAGCCCTCAGCACCATCAACCCCCTTTGGAAAGAAATGGTAGGTTTCTATTTTATTACCTTTTTCCTATTTTCTCTTTCAATGGTACGATTTTTGTAACAGATTTTGGCTAAGGTGCTTCCTTCCCCCGGGGTGGTTTCATCCTGGAAAATTGCATCGGGGCTCAAGGAAGAGTAATTTGTTACTCATGAGTGGGTCTTTTTGATAGTTTGTTTACATCTCCTACTCTTGCGAGCTAGGTGTGTGGTCCCAAGCCTCCCCATGGCAGAGGCAATGGTTCAGGCCAGATCCATCTAACTCACCAGCCTCTTTCAGTCTGTTCCTTGGGAAGACGGCATGTAGACTAGCCTGAAGGCACTGTGTGTGTGTGTGTTTACAGTCCAGAGACTGCAGGGTTGAAAGAATAGACCGCAGGCCAACCTGGGCTTTTTAACCACCAGTCTAAACATACCCGAGGATAGCTGGCTATTCAAACTCAACTCGGGACCCAAACTCAAACTCCCTGCAACCAAATCCATTCTGATGCAATCGCAACTTGGGAAGAGTCCTTTCATGTTAGAAAGTCCTTTTGTGACCTCCCTCAGCCATCCTACACACACTTCTTTTCTTGTAAATTGGACCTATGCGATTGGATTTGCTGAAAACTAGGCAAACCCTGACCCAATTTCAACGGGGGAGACTCTTGGCAAGCAGTACTGTGGCTTCATCCCCTAGCCAGAATTGTCTGTCTTTTCAAATAGTCCCGCCCCTGTCCATGTGTCGAAATGTGAAAATGCCTCATTTCTGGTCCCCCCTTACTGTCGCTGTGGGTTCGCCCTGTAGTACTTGGCATCGCTGGGCATACAGTCCCTGGTGCAGCAGAGAGCCTTTGCGGGGAAGACGGCCAACAAGCTGATGGACGCGCAGAAGGACTCGGACCTCCTGCACTGGAAGCACAGCCTGTCGGAGCTCATCGACATCAGCATCGCCCAGAAGACGGCCATCTGGAGGCTCTATGGCCGGAGGTGCAGGCAGGGGTCTTTGTAGAGAGAGGTGGGGCGTAGCAGTGTGAGTCCGTGAAAGATCGGACGTGCGCGACTTTCCCTCTCTGGGTACAAATGATGCCCGGAGAGGTTAAAGGAAAGACCTCATCGTTCAGAAGTGTTGGCGTTTTGCTGGGATGTTGCAACACGCCTTTCCCCGTGTGCTCTTACTGTTTGCAGCCACATTTCAAGGTGATGCTGGTGAGCAGGTCACACCTGAGGTTCAGAGAAAGAGCTGGACGGCCAGTCCAGTCTCTGACTCCAAGGCCGGTACCTTGTTCTTCTAGAACAACAGTTCCCAACCTTTGGGGCCCGAACGACCCTTTCACATGTGTCACCCGATTCATAACAGTAGCAAAATTACAGTGATGAAGTAGCAATGAACATAATTTTATGATGGGCGTGTGTGTGTCACCACAGCATGAGGAACTGTATGAAAGGGTCACAACCTTAGGAAGGTTAAGAACCACTGTTTCAGAGAGCAGCAGGGCCTTCTCTTCCCAGGGGTCCTTCCTGTTTCTGTGGCACACAGGTGTGCATCCTCTGAACCCAGAATCTGGAACGAAGGTGTCCTCTCAGGGATATGCCCAGCCTCGTGCTTGTTGTGGCATTCCGCTGCCTGTGACTCAGAGAAACTTCCCCAGCAGTGTGTTAATTCCAGAGCCCTGTCCTTGTGTCCCTCCCAGCAGCCAGTCTACTGTCCAAGAATGCTGCCAAGGAAGGTAGGGTCTTTGATTTTCCTCTGGCTTCCTGGGCTCCTGCAGTCTGAGGTGGCTATAGACATTGGCCACTGCACACACACTGGGAGCTGGTAGTGCCAGCCTGGCCTTGGGTCTGATCCGACCTTAAAATGTACCCTGCTGGCTGTGCCCCGGTGGCATAGCAGTTGAATGTGGGACTGCGGCCCATTAGGTTGGAGGTTCAAATCCAGCAGCAGCTCTCCAGGAGCGAGGCTGTGCCTCCTACTCCCACCAGAGGGCAGTGATGCCCTCCCCCCCAAAAAAAAGGTTCCATGCTTACGAACCCCTGTAGGCGAGGGAAACACATGATCTGCCCTAGCACTCCCTGTCAGACTGCGGCAGGGGAGTGGGTGCTGGGGAGGCAGTGTCCTCAGGGTGGGGGTGGTGGGGGTCTTTCACTTCCTTCCTGGGCGGGGCTGCCAGGGCTCCATGACACCAGTGCCTCTGTCCCCTCTCCTCCCCAGCACCATGGCCCTCCAGCAAGCCCAGATGCTGCTGAGCATGAACAGCCTGGAGTCGCTGAATGCCGGCGTCCAGCAGAGCAATACCGAGTCCTTCGCGGTCGCACTCTGCCACCTCGCGGAGCTACACGCGGAGCAGGTAGGCAGGGCCCCCCGTGGACTCCTGGCGAAGGAGTTGGCTCCACGGCTTCTCTAGGGCTCGAGGAAAGTAGGAGCTGCTACTGGGCAGGGGGTGCGAATGGCCAAAGTAGGAATTCCAGCGCAGGGGCGTCTGCAAGACTTGTTGAACTCCATTCCCTTCCAGCATCCAAGGCCCGGTTGGTGGCAGCCTGCCTCAAGCAAGTCTGGCGGGCGTTTTTCCCACAGTGTGGGCTCACTTTGTGTCTCTTTGTCCCATCTTGGTCGTTCACAACACATGTTTCAGCTTCCGCATCACGCTAGCCACACTTAGTAGACTGCAGGAGCGTGTCAGCAGGAGCGTGTCAGCAGGAGCGTGTCAGCAGCATTTTGGATGCACCGTGAAAGCCCCACGCATGCGTGGCTCACTCCATTGTGACACTCGTGTCGTGACTAACGAGCCCACAGTCTCCCCAAGTCCTGCCTGTGTCTCCCCGAGTCTGTCACTCCGGGGAGGAGAGTATGGGTGCTTATGTGTGCAGAACGCATGGTACACAGAGTGCTGAAGCTACCTAGCGGGTGCATTTGCTGTGTGCCAAGCTGGGATTTCCCATGTACTGTCTAACTGAATTGTTGCAGTTGTCCCATGAGGTCAGTTTTATTATGATCCCTATTTCACAGAGCAAGAAACAGCCCCTCCAGGAGGGACATACTATATCTAGAACCATCTCTATCAGAGCCAGTACACGTCTCGTTAACTCCTATAGAACCCACTGCCATCTAATTGATTCTGAGTCACAGTAACACTAGGTAAAATTTCTGAGATTAAATCTTTATGTGGGCAGATAAACGCCTCTTTTTCCTGAGGAGGGGCTGGTGGGTGTGAACCCCTCACCTTGTAGTTAGCAGTCCAACGCTTACTCTGACAGCGCCTTCAGGGCTCCTGGACTCCATCGGAGGACAGTAGGTATTAGACATCATCTTGACTCACCCCCAAGTCATACATGTGAAGGTCTTGCTTGCACGTTGCCATGCTGCTGAGCAGGTCTTCGGGAGCTTTAAATGAAGACAGACACAGGACGCTGGATGGTCTCCTTGCAGTGAAAACCCTGCAGGTCACATTTCTACTTTAAGTCTGACACAAAGAAATCATTGGACAAGGACGCAAGGATGTATGTAACTTTGAATTTATAGTGATATTGTTTAAAATAGGAAAAAAAAAAAAAAGAATAATAGGCTGAGCCCTGGTGGCGTAGTGTTTGTACACGGGACTACGGATCACTGAGATGGAGGTTTGATTCCAGCTCCACGGAGCAAAGGCTGAGCCTCCTACTCCCACCACCTGAGGGCAGTGATGCCCCAAAAAAACAAAAACAAAACAAAACAAAAAAAAAATAACCCAAATATTCCAAAGTAGAAGATGATTGGAGCTACCATTATCTGTTTACATTCCGAAATACTGTGCACCCCTCAAAAATGATGACAATATTAATGGACAGCAGAAAGATCCATTTATTCACAGGTATTTGTTGAGTGCCTCCCATGGAACAAAAAGAGCCGTGGTGGCAATGTGAGCTAAGGGTTAGGCGGCTAACCGTAACCACGGGTCTATGATTCTATCCCACCAGCTGCTTCACGGGAGAACCGTGAGGTACAGTCTCGGGAAACCCACTGAGGGTTGCTGTTGAGTCAGAATTGTCTCCATGACAGTGGAGAAACATGCAATAAGCAATTAAGAAATAGAGTACAGATATATATATCTGTACTCTATTTCATATATGTGTGTGTGTGTGTGTGTGTGTGTGTGTGTTTTGTGGGCATCACTGCCCTGGTGGGAATAGGAGGCCCAGCCTTGCTCCTGCAGAGCTACTGCTGGATTTGAACCACCAACCCTGTGGGCCTCAGTCCTGCACACAACCACTGCACCACCGGGGCTCAGCCCCCAGATATTTGTTTTAAGCCACCCTGGGGTGCAATGGGCTAGTCATTGGCTTCTATTAGAAAGGTTGTCACTTCAAACCCATCAGCCACTCCACTGGAGGGAGAAAGATGTGGTGGTCTGCTTCCGAAGAGACTTGCAGCCTTGGAAACCCTATGGAATCGTTCTCTTCTACCCTGTAGGGTCACTATGAGTTTGAGTTGACTGTGTGTGTGTGTGTGTGTGTGTGTGTGTGTGTGTGTGTGTTTTATTTTGGGCAATCTTTATATTTTTCATTGGGAGATGCAGAAAAATGTCCCAAAGAGAGAGAGGAAGCATTAGCTATGACACTGTATGTTTGGTGAGAATTAATTTGTCTTTCGTTGTTGACGTGTATTTTGTAAGTTCTGTTCCCCAAAGTGAGTGTATTACATAGGTGCCCTAGAACTCTTTTGAAAACCAATTGTATCAGAGCCTAACAAGCACAAACCTTTGAAGACTCATAGTCTCTGCCCAGTCTTTGGCAGGTCGTCACTCCCCCCACCCCACCCCACCTCCAGTGGGTGAGCATCTTCATCCTTAATCTGCTTGCAGTGGTTTCAAACGGCCTTTTTCTCCTTTAGGGTTGTTTTGCTGCCGCTTCTGAAGTGTTGAAACATTTGAAGGAACGATTCCCACCCAACAGCCAGCATGCCCAGGTACTTGTCCTTCTACGTGCAAAGGAGACCTGTGCTATATGCTGAACAAACGGAGGCATTTCAAAGCCCTCCCTTGTTGCTTGTGACTGCTTCATCCACAGGGGGCGGGGTGGAGGTAGGACTAGGGGTGGCATAAGACTTTGTGGGGGCTGAGCCCCGGCGGCGTAAGCGGTGGAGTGCGGGACTGCGGCCTGCGGCCTTGGAGGTTCAAATCCAGCGACGGCTCTCAGGAGCAGTGCTGGGTAGCGCCCTCGGCCACCAGAGGGCAGTGATGCCTCCCCCCCCCCCACAAAAAAAAGCATGCGTTGTTTAAACCTTTGCTGAGCCCCGGGGGCGTAATGGTTGTGCGCGACACTGCGGCCCACTGGGACGGAGGTTCAATTCCAGCAGTGGGGCTGGGCCTCCTACGGCCCACTGGGACGGAGGTTCAATTCCAGCATATGTGTTTAAGACTGTGAGAGCAGAGTTCCTTTAAGAAATCTGAGCGACCTTCTAGAGTAGACAAATGTGAAGGGGAAGCAAAGGCGAAAATACCAATAAGAGGGAGATTAAGAAAATTGAATGCAGGCTGAGCCCCAGTGGCATAGTGGTCATGTGCAGGACTGCAGCCCACAGGATTGGCAGTTCAAATCCAGCAGCAGCTCTCCAGGAGCAAGGTTGGGTCTCCCACTCCCAGCAGGGGGCAGTGATGCCCCAGAAAAAAGAAAAAAAAGAAAATCGAATGCAGTAGAGGAAAGCACTGGAGGGCCTGTAAGAGTGAAAGGCCACAGAGGCCAAGAACATTGTGTACACAATCCCGCAATAATGGTGATCTAAAAGGAGATCCATAGATAGACACACGAGCTCACTGAGTGTAGGAGGGAGAATGGGAGTGTACCTACCAGTTTGACAGGGAACATGTGTGCGTGCCGTGTGCCTTTGTTTCAGACATACCCATGAATGAGCTGAAGCCGACAGGGGCAGTTGTGAAAACTTAGATCACACAAGCCCTCATTCAGGGAATGAGTTTAGGTCTGGGGGTTTAGGACCTTAATCTCTGGCGACGCCAGTGAGCATAACATATTTCACAAAGATAATGTTCTGCATCCCAATTTGATAAATCGTGACCAGAATCTTAAAATTCAAGAGCAGCCATCTAAGGGGCAACTACTGGTGTCTCTGTCTGGAGGAGAGAAGAGTTATAAAAATTGACAGACATACAGAAACACTTAGTTCAGTTAGACTAAGAAGACCAGGCAAGCCTCAGTCTCCACAACTGTGAGACTAGAAGAACTAGAGGTGCTCAACGCCCACGAGCAGTTGATCACAATAGAAGGACCTTGGGAGAGTGGGAGAAGAATGGAACGGAGCTCAAAATCATCAAGGCTTACTGGTTGGTAGAGACACGTGGAGACTATGGCCCTTACTCTTCCAGTCTGGCACTGATCTGGCCTCCATGTTAGAGAATCAGCCATTTGAGATAGCGAAGGCAGCATTTACCCAAGGACAAGCGTTGAGGAAGAAGGAGGATGGAAAGTAGAACACACAGTGAGGACGTGGGGTCAGTGATGCTCCGAGGGGGATGCGTTGGATGAGTTGTATCATACTGTGCACACGTGGTTGAATGAAAGACAATGATCTGCTCTGTAAACTTACAGATGAACAACCAAAACAAAGTTACGGTTCTTTTAAAGTTTCATATTTTGTTTCATGTTACTGATTGCATTTCCCCACAGTGAGCTGGTGTTTCCTGTTTGCAATTTTCTTTCTTTCTCAATTCTTCTGAACATTGTCCTTGGACAGATGCTGCCCTTTTAGATGTTTTTAAGGAATGCATACCTCCCTGATGTTTTTATTCCCCTTAGAGACCTTTCTCTTGTTTGACTGAAGGTTGAGTTACAGGGTTGAGTTCATTTCCAGACCTAAAGAGTGACTAAGAGCCATAGTCTTGGGGGTGGAGCGTGGGGGCCAGGGGCTTGGTGTCTCATCATTGAATATGGTCTCTTTTGTTTGTTTGTTTTTGTTTTTTTTGGGCATCCCTGCTCTCCAGTGGTGGGAGTGGGAGGCCCAGCCCCACTGCTGGAATTGAACCTCCATCCCAGTGGGCCGCAGTCCCGCGCACAACCACTACGCCACCGGGGCTCAGCCCGGATATGGTCTCTTTTTATGATTTCAAGTTTGGTTCCACATTTGCCCCCCATTCTATCCAGGCCCTTCTGTGGGACCCCTTTTAGAGCTGTTGGTAGGGGTAGTCAGGTACCATCGAGTTCTTCTGGTCTCAGGATCAGGGAGATGAATGGTTGCATGGCCCAGCAGCCCATTGGGTTAATTCTTTTCATCTGACTTTAATTTTTTAATGCTTTTCCTCTGGGCAAGGAGAGACCAATGGTTGCACCTTAGGGGCAGCTGCTCTTGAGCTTTGAAAGCTTCAGTCACCCCTCGTGTTTGCCCGCTTTGGGAAAGAAGAGAGGGGATGGGGTTTGTGAAGGAAGCTGACACTCCATCTTAGCTGCAACCCACATAGCAGTATGTTGCTACTTCGTGGAGTTGGTGATTGATGCACATCTCTGTGTTATTTTGTTCTCATGCCTTTTCACATAAGGCATTAGAAATAAAACATCTCCCCCTCTCTAAATTTAATAAGAATATGAGTCAGTATAAATATGTTTGCTCCGCTAATCCAAATACCTTTAAAACTTGATTGGGTAGTAAGTGATTTTTTTTCTATCTTAGTTATGGATGCTCTGCGATCAGAAAATCCAGTTCGACAGAGCAATGAATGATGGCAAGTACCACCTGGCCGACTCACTCGTTGCTGGGATTACAGCTCTCAACAGCATTGAGGGTGTTTACAGGTAAGCTTCCTGCCTGGACAACTCATCCCAGACGGAAGTGACTTTTCGATGACTTTCTTCTTACTGGTGCACTTTTATGCGCGGCTCACCATAGCTCACTGATTCCCTTTGACTAGCGAAGACTTTTTTCTCTTCATTATGGATGTACAGCAGAAATCAGTAGAATGAACTATATCAGTATCCCCTAGAAGTCATCCCTAACATTTTGCAGTCTGTCGTTCCAGGACTTTTTTTTTAATGCATGCACACATGTGCACGTGCATACACATGCTACTTGCACACAGATGCATGGATATGTCTATATTTTTCTTTTGACCAAAATTGTATTGGCTCAGCCCTTACCTGTGGGAGGATTGCTACCCATCGATCACTTCCAGATTCTAACCCCAAGATAAGACGCTCTGATGGGATAGACGTTGGCCTGTTCACCATGAGGGCGGCGGTTCAAATCAAACACAAGGCTGTCAGTCCCCACAAATATGTACAGGAACCCTCTCCAGGGTAGGGGAGCGTTGCTGTGCGTCTGCATCAACTCCCTGGCTGAGGGATTGGGATTTTGAATTGGGCAATGGTCAGGCACTCGGGCACTAACTGAAGGTGGGTGGTTTGTACTCATCCAGTGGCTCCAGGAGAAACACCTGACTGCAGCCTCGACCAGGTTACGTGGCAGTCCTGCAGTGTCACCTAGAGTCGTTCGAGTCAAGATCCATGGACTCTGAAAGACTGCCACTGCCCTGCAATTGGTGATAGCCGTAACCCCTAGCCACGTTGTGACACCTACCCATGCCATCCCCCCTAGCCACGCTCCCTGTGTCTGCTTTGTGGTTAACAGAAAAGCTGTGGTGCTGCAAGCTCAGAACCAGATGACGGAGGCACACAGGCTCTTACAGAAGCTGCTGGTCCACTGTCAGAAGATGAAGAACACAGAGATGGTGATCAGGTGACAGGGCGCCCCCGCCCCGCCCATCGTGGTGTGTGTGAGAGAGAGAGAGAGGCAGGAATCCATGCTCTCCTCTCCCCTTGTCTCCCTCTTTGTGGCCAGCGTCCTGCTCTCAGTGGCCGAGCTATACTGGCGGTCCTCATCCCCTGCCATCGCGCTGCCCGTGCTCCTACAGGCTCTGGCCCTCTCCAAGGAGTACCGACTGCAGTACTTGGCCTCCGAAACAGTGCTGAACTTGGCTTTCGCTCAGGTAAGCCCAGCTCCACTGTCACGCCCCCACACTGGTGTTTCAGAGCCAAGAGCGTTTTACTACTCTTCGGTTTGGAGAAGTAGCACAGTGAGCCCACTTGGTAAAAGGCTGAAGCCCAGGCATGCCTGCAGGAAGTGGTGATCTTGTGTGAGGGTGACGCTGCCTGGTGGTACTTGCTCCCTGACATGTGTGCCTAGCCAGGGGAGCTTGTCCTTAGGGAGTGGACGGGCACTCCACCAGTGCTTAGCTGGTCCAGAAGATGGAAATGAGGAGAGCCATGTGTTCATGGGAAGATCTTGGAAATCAATTTATAGTTGATGTTTGAAATCTGTATGAGAGCAGACAGCCTGGTCTTTCTCCTGCAGAGCAGCTGGTGGGATCAAACTACTGACCTTTTGGTTAACGTCCCAGTCCTGAACCCACTGTGCCTCCTGTTACTCTTAGCAGGATATAATTGCCATGGAGGAAGGGACTGTCATCGTGGTGCCTCAAAGAACCCGACACATAGTAGGCTTTTGATGCATATTTATGGAGGGAATAAACGCATTTTGAACTTAATGGAGGAGTTTATTAATTAAGGCAGAGGTACCCCAGACTGCCTTGGAACTGAATTTATTTGAAGAGGTGTTGGAAATAGGTAGACACTCACCCCATCTGGCCTCGCCCTGCTGCTTAGGCTCTCTAGAATCAGCTTTCTCTGCCAATGTCCTAGTGATTTTAGATGTTTTAAAATTGAGGTGAAAAAATACACTAGAACATTCACCATTTTAACTATTTGAAAGTACCAATCCTGTATAATCCCGAATTTTCTGATCTAATACTGTATTGTGTTTTCAGTGAAGCTTAAGTTTCGCTTCAGTGGGTTTGTACAGAGATGGTTCCCCGATCCTGATTACACTCTTCATGATGTGTGGGCATTGGTGGGTTCCTGGCCTGGTTCCCCGGTTTCTTTTCTTCTAGTTTCTCTGCCCCCTTAGACCTTTGCTTTCAAGTCATTTCTGCCCATTTGATCTCACAGAGGTGATTTTCTCCAGCACCACAGTACACCTGTCTGACGGTGACTGTTCTGTGAGTCAAGCTGCTCTTTAACTCCCCGGTGACCTCGGGTTTGAAAACTGTCTCGTGCCAATAGTTTAGGAGAGTCTTCCAGTTTCCATCAGTCCCGTAGATCTTCTTCTTCTTTTTAGGGAACCACATTTTTCAACCTTTCCATCAGGGTCCATCTTTGGTGGCCCTGATGAAAGCAGTCTGTCAGTACAATTGAAAGTGTCCGGCTGAGCCCCGGTGGCGTAGTGGTTGAGTGCGGGACGGGGGCTGCTCACAAACTCTTATGACCCTGGACCCTCCTTATCCAAGTAGAATGTACACAATCCAACGATTATGCCAGTTGGCCAATGGTGTTTCCTGAGACCATGGCCCTGAGCTCCTGAGCCCAGGGACACATTTCCTCAAGGTGATTCGTTATGGTTAAGACATTTTCCTAACTTTATCCTCTGTATGTTCTTCCACATTCGTACATAAATATGCAGCAAAAAATACACATATACAAATATTCTCTTCCGGGTACCGGCACCAAAAAAAAAATTCTCTGCCAAACCTATATATATTCATGAGTGTACTCCCATTCTCACACCTATAGTTTTTAGCCTGCATGTCTATGTCAGGATCTACTTTTAGATCCCCACTGTTGCAGGATTTTATACATAACAGCATTTGCTTCTGGAGCTCCTAATTCCCTTTTTTTTTTTTAATCATTTTATTGGGGGCTCGTAAGCTCTTATCACAGTCCATACATCCATCCATTGTATGCAAAACACATTTGTACATTAGTTGTCATCATTCTCAAGAGATTTTCTTTCTACTTAAGCCCTTAGTATTAGCTCCTCATATTTCTTTTTTTCAGTTCCTCATATTTCCCCTCCCTCTCCAGGCCCCTTCCCTCATGAACCCTTGAAAATTTATAAATTATTATTATTTTGTCATATTGTACATTGTCCGATGTCTCCCTTCACCCACTTCCCTCTTGTCCGTACCCCAGGGAGGAGGCTAGATGTAGATTGTGATCAGTTCCCCCTTTCTACTCCACCTTCCCTCCACCCTCCCAGTATTGCCACTCACACCACTGGTCCTGAAAGGGTCATCTGTCCTGGATTCACCATGATTCTGATTCCTATATCTACCAGTGTACATATCTGGTCTAGCCGGATTTGTAAGGTAGAATTGGGATCATGACAGTGGGTAGGGGGAGGAAGCATTTAAGAACTAGAGAAAAGTTGCACATTTCATTGTTGCTACACTGTACCCCAACTGGCTCAGCTCCTCCCTGTGACCCTACTGTAAGGGGATGTTGCTTCACCTACTAGATAGACTTTGGGTCCCCAATCTGCACTCCCCCTCATTTATAATGATATAATTTTTAGTTCTTTAGTGCCTGATATCTCATTCCTTTGACACCTTGTTCACACAGGCTGGTGTGCTTCTTCCATGTGGGCTTTGTTGCTTCTGAACTAGATGGCTGCTTATTTGTCTTCAAGCCTTTAAGACCCCAGAAGCTATGTCTTTTGATAGCCTGGCACCATTTGCTTTCTTCACTAAATTTGCTTATGCATCCATTTGTCTTCAGCGATCTTGTTGGGAAGGTGAGCATCATGGAATTAAGCACACTTATTTTTTATTTATTTTTATTTTTTAGGCATCACTGCCCTCAGGTGGTGGGAGTAGGAGGCCCAACCTTTGCTCCTGGGAGCTGGAATTGAACCTCCAACCCAGTGGGCCGCAGTCCCGTGCACAACCAGGAATTAAGCACATTTTTAATGCACATTTTTGTGGTAAAATTAGGTGCCTCCACTGATATTTGGGTCGGCTTATACTCAAGTATATGCATTATGTATACTTTAAATTTATTCAGCTACTGCCTTTCATTAATCTAATTATATTCAAGGATATTGGTGATTGTGCTAGTTTGGGTAGACTAGAGAAACAAATCCATGGAAACTCTTAAGTGTATACATGAGCAACTGTACATCAAGAAAACATCTCAGCCCAGTCCAGTCTAAGGTTATAAGTCCAATATTAGCCCATATGTCCAATACCAATCTATTAGTCCTCTTCAGACTCACGAAGCACATGCAATGACACCAGGACAATCCCAGGCCAGTGGGTGCAGAGTCTTGAGTATCCAGCGACAGTAGGAGCACCTCAGCACTGGCAGCGGTCTCCTGTGGCTCTTCCAGTTTCCAGGGCTCAAGGTCTGTCAGTATCCTGCCATGTGTCTTGTCTACTGCAATGTCTCCCAGGGAGTGTTGTCAGTAGTGTGTGTCCAAGGAGGTGAACTGAGAGAAATGGTATCTCCCACCTCCAAGAAGGAATGACCCCATTTCCTCGAATTCTCAGAAGAGAAGGTCTCAGTGGCTATCTCCAGATTGACAGGCTAGACTCCACCCCTACACTTTCAATCCTCAAACTGACACCAGATTAGGTGACTGCCACAGTGATGCAGAAAGATTTCTGCCATTTTGATTTTTTCCATCTGTTTTCAATAGGTTTTATCTTTTGTTTCCTCCATTACTGCCTTCTTTCGTGTTTCATAGGCATTTTTTAGCATACTGTTTTAATTCCCTTGTCACTTCATTTACTATCTATGGTGCTCCCACCGCCCCCCTCCTACTGTCTACTTGCAGAAGGAGCCCTGGTGGTGCAGTATAAGGTCAGCAGTTTGAACCCACAAACCACCCGCTCGAGGGAAAGATGAGGCATGCTGCTCCCCTAAGGATTGAGAGTCTCGGAACCTTCTAGGGAGCAGTTCTTCTCTGCCCTGTGGGCTTGCTGTGAGCTGTAATTGACATGATGGCAATGTTTGTTTGTTTGTTTGTTCAGATAGACCCCTGGATTATTTTCTCAGCAGTTGCTCTTCCCCCAGTGATTCCCATACTAGACTCTTGGGAGCCACTCATCTCAAAGATAGCTATACTGAATCTTGTTGTAAAGACAGAATCCTTTCCGCAGTGACAATGACCCCTTCCTTCCGTGGGTGTCCTCTTCAGATTGTCGCACATCATGCTTGGTGACATGGTGCAGGCTGTACCAGGCACATGTCAGTGGGAAAATAAACCCGAGATGGCCCCTCAGAGGAGAACAGCCATAAATAGATTCCTTGCCAGTTATGGGCTGCGGCGGGTGTGGGCCCTGTGGCTGTGTATGCTGTTTTTCTTTTAGCTCATCCTGGGAATCCCTGAACAAGCCTTGAGTCTTCTCCATATGGCCATTGAGCCCATCCTGGCCGACGGGGCTGTCCTGGACAAAGGCCGGGCCATGTTCCTGGTAGCCAAGTGCCAGGTGGCTTCTGCGGCTTCCTATGACCCACCAAAGAAAGCAGAAGGTAGGTGATCCTACGTACTTTGTTTGGAAAGGCCCTTCTAGAAACCCAAACGAGAAGGAGGACAGGCCTCACGTTCAGGACAGTACTTAAGTCCTGAATTTTTCACGAACACATACTAAAATTCTAGGTCGTGTTTATCATGGTCTGGGGTGTGTGCCTGGGACAGGCACAGAGCTAGTGTATGGGTCTTGTCACCCTGTAGGGCAAGGTTCCTGGTGGTTAGGAAGCAGGGAGATTTCTAAAGGCCGCTTGAAAAACCTGACCCGAGTGTGCCAGTTTTCCTTCCTAGAGTGGAACAGAAAAATGTCGAGTGCAAATTAAACAAAACTAGGTGGCCAGCGTGAAGGCTGGTGGTCAGGCAGTGCCTTCACTGTGTGTGTGGTCTTCCCTGCCCTGTCAGCTCTGGAGGCGGCCCTTGAGAATCTCACAGAGGCCAAGAGCTACTTCACCACGGTCGACTGCAAAGAGCAGATCAGAGACGTCGTCTACTACCAGGCCCGGCTCTACCAGGCCCTAGGGAAGACCCAGGAGAGGAACCGCTGCGCCATGCTCTTCCGACAGCTGCACCAGGAGCTGCCTTCTCACGGGGTGCCCCTGATCAACCACCTCTAGCGGGGCCTGGCCACCAGGGCCCACGGCTGTGGTCCTGTTCAGCCTTGCTCCCTGCACAGGCTGTCTGTCATGCGCTGACCCTCTTGTCAATAAACTGCTTTTCCTCTGGTTTTATTTTGTTGCTAGAAAGAACATGCTTGTTTGTCTCTCCTTGTCTCTCACCCTGGATCCGTTTTTTGTTCCTTAACGGATCTTTGGTTAACCAGTTAGTGCACGTGTCGCCCTTTGTCACCTGGGCTCATAAGACGCGTTCCATGTGTTTTCTTGGATGCCCGCCTCCGGGGTTCAGCACAGGCTTTGGGGAGGCTCAGGGGCGCCTCGTGAACGACTCGGTCGGCGCCCGGTCTGGGGTCCTCACGTGTGAACGAGCGCGGGGCTCAGCTGGAGAATCAGAAGGGAAAGATGGTCACGGTGGTTTTCAAAAGTGACTCAAAGCGGTGTCAGTACTTTCTGGGTGCTAACTTTTGTACGACCTTTGGAAAGGCATGTTTTTATTTTTCGTATATAATTACGGCGTACACAAGGGCCAATGATACTTAGGAGTCTCTGGGTGGCGAGCGGTTAAGCACACAGCCACACAGCGCTATTGCCTGACCTGCAGAAAAGGCCTGGCGATCGGCTTGGATAAACCCACAGGGCCGAGCTGTGTTGCACTCCACAGCATCTGGCTTGGTTTTAGCTTTTGGATGATAACTGAAATCGAAGCATTCATCATAAATAAGATGATTTTAATTTAAGGGAGGGCCAGAAACTCAAATATACACTTCTCAATTTATATGTCTCTACCCCGTCAAGAAACAGAAGCTGGCAGAAGCCAGCTATTTCTCTGTCCCAGAGTTTATCCTAACTTGGAGTGTTTACAGAGAAATGCATGTGTTTAGAGTACCAAAAATGCATCTGCAGCAAAGCATCCCTGATAAAGCCACAGGGAACCAACCACATCGTGCAGCTTCTGTCGCCTGACCTTCATCTGTGAAATTCCAGCCTTGAGTTGGGGGCACTGTGTCTCCAGACCCTTTTGAGATAGTTTCTTTTTTTTTTTTTTTAATTTTTTTTTGAGGGGGGGGGCATCACTGCTCTCTGGTGGTGGGAGTAGGAGGCCCAGCCTTGGTCCTGGAGAGCCGCTGCTGGATTTGAACCTCCAACCCAATGGGCCACAATCCCAGCCCGGGATAGTTTCTTACATCTCCCCCATTAGGATGTGTTTGCTGTGCCCAGACAGGCTCAGTGCTGAGACAAGACAAGTGCACTGGCTTGTTGGTGCTTACAGAGATTGTGTTACCCTCTTACCAAAGGTTATATTTGTGTGTAGTAAAATGAAATACTGCTAAAAGCTATATGTCCAATGCAGGTGACTCAATCCAACACAGCGACCTTACAGTTCAGTGTAGAACTCCGTAGGGTTTTCGAGACTGAATCTTATTATTTTTTTTCTGAGACTGAATCTTTACAGGAGCAGACAACCTCATTTCAGTCCCACAGAGCAGTGGGTGCATTTGAGTCACGAGCCTTAAGGTAAGCAGCCCCACACATCTCCTGTAGTACTGCCTGGGCACCTTAAAGACGGTACAGTAAAAAGCGACTCCATTTCCCAGGAAGTCATTGCTATTCTCCATTTCTTTTTTGTTCTGACAAATGCATTCTCTCGCCTGATGTCATTTCGGATGCCACGTGTTTAAAGTGAGATACGGCTGAAGTGGCCTTAAGTCTCCCTAGGCGGTCCAAGAGCGGGGTTCACAGGGACATCACAGCAGCCGGCCTCCAGCCTCACCAGGACCAGCAGCTGCAGGATGTGGTGGGCTGTGTGCCAAGTACAATGTGAGGCCTCTTGAAAAATCATGGAGAATTTAAGATGACACAGGCAGGGCCCTATACCAAGCACGGGTCCCGGGCCACTGCCCAGCTCACCCACAGCCACCTGTGTCACCCAGGGACTTCCCCATTTTACACGGGAGCCCCAGAGGTGGGGTTTCACCCAGCTCCTCAAGGTAAGGGTTCTTGGCCAGGGCTGAGAGGGCCAGAGCTATGCTCTTTCTTCCCCAAGCCTGCCTCTCTCTGTGCTCACAGCTTGACGGGTCTGCCTGTCCAGAGGCTTTCCGTTTCTCCCTAGCAGCAAGTGAACGCCCTGGCGATTTTGGCGGCAGACTGAATTCGTTCTCTCCCAGAGCACTGTGCGTCAAAGGCGGCGTGCTTCCTCATGTCAGACTTCTCCTTTTATGATGTTATTTATCTTGGGGACCAGTTGAAGAAACACCTCTCAGCGTCCTTCAGGGCTCTCTCCCCTTACTGGCTTTCTGCTGTCCTGCTGAGTGGCCGAGATGGGCGTCACTGAAGCCAGCACCTCAGTGTGATGGTTCTTACTGCTCTGGCCTCTGTGCAGGGTTCAGGAGATGGAACATTACAGCGAGTGGAGCCCAGCACCACTCGGGAGCTGGCAGGGGTGGCCCGGGCAGGGAGAGTCTGAATGTCTTCCTTCTCAGCCCCTCCCTTCACTCTTCCAGTGTTCTTTAAAAATAAGACTCAGATGTTTTGTTTGCTTATTTTCTTGGCAATCTGTGTTGTCAAGACAACAGGGTCTGTTTGCTTAGAATAGGATTTTCTCTCTCTCTCTGGTATTTGTGGAGGAGGAGACACAAAGGGCACCTCGAATAGTTGATGTGATATCTGAGAAGAACATGGTTCCCGAGTGGGACGGATGCTGCCACAGCGAAGGCAACATGACATTTTCATCTCCTTTCTGATTCTCTTTAATAAGGAAGACTCGTCGCTGCAGGGCGTGATACCTCTGCGCTGGATGTCTTCATAATAGCATAGATGGAGTGCCCGTGGGGCAGGCCCTGTGCTGAGCTTTCACATTCACGAAGCGGAGTGGGTTGAGGATGCGAAACGATAGGTAAGCTGACTATTCGACCGCCTCTGAAGCTCACACCGAGAGATTAAGTCAATTCACCCAGGACCACTGACTTGGTAAATAGCGAAGCTGCGTTTCAAACGAGGTGCAACTCCGGAACCACGGTGCCCAGAGTATGAACGGAAGCTCTAGGTAGGTTCCAGGAGGTGCAGTGGTTAAGTGCCCAGCTGTAAACAGAGAGGTTGGCTGCTCGAACCCACCTGACACTGTGGAGAGGAAGAGGTGCCAGTCTGCCTCTGTAAAGTCCTGGCCGCTCCTCGGAGGCAGTCAAAAGGGACGAGTCAAGTCAAGAGACAGGAAGATAGTGGCCAACCGTGAGATACCCATTCCACTACTGGCTGAAGATTAGAAAAGGGGGGTCCACGAGGTCCCAGATCATGGGAATCCTAGAAATACATGAACCTTGGATTTGTATGGGTCCCGCGAACTTCTCTTCCTGTACACCCAACCCCCAAACCAAACCTCTTGTTGTCGAGCTGAGTCTAACCCCATCCATAAGGCTCTCTCAGGTGTCACCTTTATAGAAGCCGATCACCAGGCCTTTCTTCTGTGGCACCCCAGCTGTACAACACTCCTTAAGCTCTCTGCCTTTGTTTCCTTCCCTGTGATCAGCAGGTCTGCCGTCGGTGGACCCTTGGACTTTTAAAACAGGTTTACCTACTGGCTGTTCCCGAGCAAGAAATGCTGTGTGGGGTTAAGAAGCAGTGTGCATCATACGCTATCCCGCGACTTTCTCATCCAGCCTTGTTTTCGGGATCTCCTCCAGCTGTACAGGTCTAGCACACTCCTTCCCCCTACTGGATGGGGGTCTGACCCAAGCCATGTGAAAGCTCGACAGTGATACCCAGGGCTCAAGCAGGAAGCAAAGGTTTTGAGAAGGACGAGGGCAACAAATGCACAGATACGCTTGACACCATGGATGTGCACATGAATTGTGATAAGAGTTGTAAGAACCCCCAGTAAAACTTTTTTTTTTTTTAAAAAGAAAGCTAGCCAATAAAGAAATCCTGAAGAGAATGGAAGCCTTTGCATTAGGGTGTTGGCAAGGAAGATGCCAAGTGTCAAGTACTACCAAAACAAACACATCTTAGATGAAGTAGAATGCTCCCTTGAAGCACTCGCTTTGGACAAGTCACCAGGAGGGACAGACAGTCCCCGGAGAAAGACGCCGTCATGCTTGATGAAGAAAAAAAAAAAAAAAGATAAAGACTCTTACTAGGACGAATCGACACAGTGACTGCAACAATGACCTCAAACCTCCCATGGGGGCTGCTGGGAGTGCCGGACACACCTAACAGCTAACCATCCACTGACACTCTCCTTTGGCCCTTTGCAGTGTTTTACTGTCAGGGGTGTATGGGAGCTTCGTGACAACCACAGCCGGTGCTTCTGACAGGACCTCTGTCTGGCTTGTCTCTGCAGAACCCCAGGAGCTGACCCAAGGGTCAGCAGACCCACCCAGTTGACAAGGGGCACTGGACCCTGGACTTGGGGGCTGGAGTTTTCTCTGCGGCAGCTTCGCAGAGTGTAGGGTCA
>PVJH01032671.1:0-22373 GCA_004026705.1 Nesogale talazaci | reverse complement strand
TCAAAAACCCAAAAGCCTAGTGTTACTCTGTCTTCGTAGAGCTCTATGATGCAGAATGAAGTCTAGGACCATGAGGTCTATAAGTCAAAGGAGACAATCTGAATCATAGGGTTAAGCTTGAGCTTGAATGAGAAGAAAGAATATGTTAACTAGCAAAAAGAGTCAAGTGGAAGCAAAGGGCTAAGGACCCTGTGGGAGGCAGGAAGCATGTCATATCAAAGGAGATGGAAGAGGACAGCAGTGGCAGACCTGCTGAAGGCAAGGAGGAAATAGGGACACCAGGGGCTACAGCGTCCTGCAGCAGCAAGCCTCACAGGCAAGCAGAAAGTGTCAATGTATTTGATATGTTCTAAAAGTGATGAGGAAACAGTAGAGGATTCAAGAAGCATCACCCAGGTGATTTTGATTTAGAAAGAGTGTACCCTGAATTTGAAGAATGAATGCGAGGGAAAAAATGGTTGCAGGGAGACTACTAAGAAGCCTTTTGGAACTATGCAGGAGTGAGAAGCTTCGAAATCAAACTAGTGACCCCCAGTAGACTTGAAGAAGATGAGGTTTTCTACTCCTGTACAGAGTCAGAATTGCTTTGATGCCTAAGTAGAGGTAAAAAGAAGTGGGTATATTTGAATTACTTAGGATGCAAAGTAGGTCGGTTAGTTGAAGATGGTGGAAGATAGGAAGGTGGGAGCTAGATGTGCTTACATTACACACAATAATACTCATGTAGCATTAATCTTTATTGTGTATTATAATAGGCAAGTCATGTTCACATTCATCATCTTATAATAGGCAAGGCATGTTCACATTCATCATCTCTTTCACTTTCACTAAGGTACACGAAAGGGAGAAAAAGGGGAATTGTTTCTAGAAAGCAAAGTTTATATGCCAGAAAAATGAATCAGAGTTCACAGTGCCTTCCTCTTCTTGGGTCTACAAAAATCCTATTACACACAGTGGACATTTAATCTATGGAGGCCTCAAATTATAACAATAGACTGTTCCGACAGATTTCCTTCCACAAATATTTGACTCAAAATTTCCATTTTGTGGAAATATGTACATATTAAACTTCTCAAGATTCCTCGATATAAAAGAGAGTTTAACCAAATGATTGTTGTTGCATACCCTCCCACACACTGAGAGGAAGAACGTGCCGGCTCTACTCTGACATGAAACACCCCTCAAAGGGCCGGTGTCCCCCGAGTGGCCGGACATTCAAGAAAACCAGATGCATTTATTCCTTGAGGCAGTGTACACCAGAAAAAATTGCTAGATCTTTAAAATGCAAGTTGGTATTCTTTTTGCCATATACTGGTAGCTATTCTCTGAACATTTTGTCCTGTTTTTAATATAAAAATGGAAACATTAATAGCAATGTTAGGAGTATTTTAAAGAAACAAACAAACATTCTAGTAGATTCCAACTCACACCGAGCCTGTAAGGCAGGGTAGAATGCCCCCTGTAGGTGTCTGAGAAGGCAACATTCTCCAGGAGCAGAGAGCCTCCTCTTTCTCCTATCGAGGGGATGCCGGTTTCAAACTGCTGGCCAATGGAGCACCATTATACCATATAGGCATTCCTCGTGAGAGTAGTTGACAAAGAGTAAGAGCTCAGCATTTGATCATCAGCTCACTGGAAATAGGTCTTGTCCTCTGCATCTCATGTTTCAGAAAGCAAAAATGCCTGTGGATATTAGGGGAAAGGCTATGGTACTGCAGAAACTTCCTTTTCATATTTATGCTTTACTACATTATTAATGAAAAATGTGTTTTTCCATTTACAATGTCTAGATACATTTAGTCATGTCTCATCAAAACTGAAGATGATTGAAGATGACCACTTTTTTTATAACTCATTTTATCGGGGGGGGGGGGTCACACAACTCCCTCACCCTCCCTCATGAAGCCTTGATGATTTGCAAATTATCATTATTTTGTCACATCATACACTGTCTGATATGTCCCTTCACTCACTTCCCTGTTGTCTGTACCCCAGAGAGGAGGTCAAATGTAGATTCCTACAATAGGTTCCCCCTTTCTACTCCACCTTTCCTTCACCTTCCTGGCAGAAGATGACTACTTTTTTCATACTGAGAGGTAGATCAGAGTTGACGTCCAGATTTAAATATTGAATCAGGCCTTCTCAACTGGCTTTTCCATGGATGACAAATAGGATATAGGTCTTTACATATGGGATAAAAGATGAAATAAATAGACAAAGAACATATGAATTCTGACAGGGCATATGAACTAAGTTTCTCACAAGAAATTAGGGATATATTTTACAAAAAGGAATATTAGTTCTTGATAATATCAGATTAACTAAAATAACAGATTCCTTATATGTTATTATATGCCTCACAGTCATCTATGCTAAAGAAATTAGATATAAAACAATTTAGAGGTAAAATTGTGATCAATGGAGTCATATGTACTTATTACTTAATTTTCCTGGTAGCTCAATTATAAGAACAGTTGAAGCCAACTTTGATTTTCATTCCCAACAGCAAACATAAATAAAATTTCCATCCATCCATGACAATGTTTGCTCCAGATAAAAGTAATCAAATTATACAGACACTTACACTAATGTGACCAGATTTTAACATTGGTAAAGTGGGAAACCATTGATGAAGTGTGGGGCTGGGGGTAGGGTGTAGAGGGGGTGTATTCCCTTCCAGTTCTCCTGCTGTTTCCTAGCTTGTTGTGAATTCTTTCCAAAAGTCAGGACTCTTTTAAAATGCAATGTTTAAAAGTGAGACTGTGGGCTGAGCCCTGGTGGCGTAGTTGTTGAGTAGTGCAGGACTGCGGCCCACTGGCTTGTCAGTTCAAATCCAGCAGCAGCTCTCCAGGAGCAAGACTGGACCTCCCACTTCCACGAGAGGACAGTGATGCCCCCCCCAAAAAAGATTTTAATTTTTTAAAAAAATTTTTAAAAAAAGGCGGGACTCTCCCGCCAAAAGCAGGACGTCTGGTCACTTTAATTTACACCAGACAGCTGTCAGTTGTCTTAACCTAAGCTACACAAAATATCCACCTAGTGAGATTTTAAGGACTGTAACAATTGATTAGATTAGATTTCTGATTGATTAAATTAGATTCTCTTGGGAAAGGACATAAACCAACCCACCAACCAACCCATCCATTTAATTCGGACTCACAGGAGGGAGTCCTCTCAGACAGAGTAGAACTGCCCTCAAGGGTTTCCAAGACTATAGAGTTTTACAGCTTTATGGAAGCAAACTGCCACATCCTGTTCTTGTAAGGCAGCTGGGGTTGGAAACCACTGACTTTTCTGTTAGCATCCAAGCCCTTTTATCACTGTGCCACAAGAACTCTTTGGACTGAAGCCTAGCCTTGTGTATTTTTAAACGCTTCCCAAGTGCTTTTAATCTGAGCTCTGGATTATGTACTGCTGAGGAAAGTTATTTGCAACTCAAGCCCAGCCACAATGCAGGTATTAACCACTGCCTGTGTGCACACACATCAGCACACACATTATAACATCTTGCTAAATTGCAGATTCTTATTTGGAAGATTTGGGGCAGAGCCTGAGGGTCTGCATTGCTAACAAGCTCCAGGTGGTGGTGATGCTGTGGGTCTACCCAACCATTTGAAGCAGCAAGATGTTTAATCCCTCGTGCGCCATGGCATCCTGGACATATTGAAGAAAGATTCGCTCTTTAGAGAGGCATCCTTAAGAGTACCTTCAGCAGGCATTCACCTGCAGGTCACAGCTGTCATTGAAACAATGAAAGATTCACATTTGGTTACTGGTCACAGGTCTGAGCTTCCCCAGCCAGCTTGCCCAGGCTCTCCTCCCAGAAAGTTCTACCTCTCACAGTGAATTCAACAACCATAAGGTTAATGCCTGTCATTAAAGAAATTCTAGTAGCCATCTTCAGACTGATGGCTTTTTTTCTATTTTGATTTGTCAAAGCCCTTCTGAATTGGCTATTAAGCCTTTTAAATATTATTCATGAGCACCAAAACAAAATATAACCCTGTAATAGCTCAGACCTAAAAAATACATCCAATTGTTGCCCTGAAAATATCGTGCTAGAGAACAACCCACTTCATCATTAGTGAGGTCATTTTTTTATGAAAAGAGAATATGAAATCAGCAGAAGATAAGAGAAATAGACAAATCAGATGGAAAAGAAAATCACTCATGTGAGGGAGAAAGATTTTGAAAAATGGAAAAATATCAATAATACAATTTGCAAATAAAATGTATGATAATATATCCATGGCCTATGATTGTTATCATAGGTCTTGTCATGCCTTTGGTAACAATTAATACAATAGACTTATAAATTGCAATTGTCAGTCCCTATAAATAAAAGCAGAATATTGAGGATTAGTTTTTTTTTTTGGGGGGGCTGCGCATGACTGCCTCTGGTGGCCATGGGTGCTACCCAGTGCTGCTCCTGAGAGCCGCCGCTGGATTTGAACTGCAAAGTCCACGAGCCGCAGTCCCACACTCAACTACTTACACCACCGGGGCTCAGCCTGAGGTTTAGATTTTTATTCATCAAAAATTATTAATGTACAATTGTTTATTTTAAAATACACAAATCTCAGTTAAGGTTAGGATTAGGGTTAAAAAGAGAGAGAGAAAATTTCAAAATAGATTTTATCTTAAATATCACTAATTGTAGATACTTTTCTTACAAACTGAAAATACAGAAAACAACTCTTAAATCTTTTTAGATTTAGATTTGTGCTTCCTTCAAAAGCAGTCAGAAAAAATCCCCACCAAATTAAAAGCTATAAAAAAGCAAAGGAAAGGAAAGCTAGCAAACTATTGGCGATGAGAGTGTTGAGTTCATTTAAGACATGTCTGAGAAAACAATGAGTTTGACATTTTTTTAGCAACATAATTGTCAAATAATACCAGCTTGATCGAACTTTTAAGATTCTAAGTTTTAAAAAGTATACAGGTTCTCTGTCCTAATGATGATGTACTTTGTATTACTTTTTAAACTTTCTAGTGTAAATAATTAGGGCTACTGAGTCATTATAACAAATTACTTGAATTGCATGCTTTTAAAACACCTTTAAAAAAACATGCATTAGGGTGGATAATGTGTATTTCAGTCAGTTTCCTAATGGTTCTAGATGCACAGCTTTACTAAGTGATTGTCATTCACCATGAACATTATTCTAACTGATCTTTCTTTTACTTTCATTTGCCTTAATTTGCACCTCACTTGGATTTTTTTATGCACAACAACCATTAACGTGGTTTCTGATTTTTTCTTTTCCTCTTTTCTGTGGGTCTACATCAAATACCATGTCATTTTTAAAGTACTTAACAATGAACACTTGTGAAACACTTTTGAAACATGTATGTCAAATTATCTGTAGCAACAATAACAAAGAATTCCCACATCTTTCTCCCTTTTTTTTTCAAGGGCAGTCCCTCCCTGGGAAGGACTTCTAATATCAGGACCTGAAAATCCTCCCACCATATGTCAGAGATATTTGATCTTTTTCTGTCTACATCTGTGTTAGGGCTTATAGTTCACACTGTCTGCTATGTCTGATTCCTCCTCAGGGGAGTCTGATTTCACATTCTAAATGCCCTAAATAGATTTCAGAAATAGTTTCTTCTTGTTTGAGTCAGAAAAGAATAACCATGAAGAACAAAACGAAAAGAGCTAAATAAGCAGTGCCCCTTAAAGAAGAATCACAGACGTCTGCTTTGTCTGCTACCTGACTGTCTGCAGCAATTCTTGCCTCCACCTTCTGTTGTAGGGTAATCAACCATGAACTGAATACAACTGAAACCATGGTATCAACCTGACAACCTGTGGACAGATGGAGCCAGTCAGGAGCCAGTCAGGATACAGGAGCTGGGATTGCCAGTTCATGGTTTTTGTAGACAGAAATTTATTTGGACCCTAAGACAGGGACTTTTTCTAGAAAAACTATATAGAAAAATTTGAAGAATGTATTATGGGATAGGAAACAGATGCCTTGTATTTTGTCACCACAGTATCCAGAATGTAACTTGTTACTCTCAAAGGATGGCAGTTCTCATTTTCCTCTCCACTTGTTCATGACTGCCTTCTCCTCTCCTAGGAAAGGACAGGTGGGGTCTCCGTCCTGCTGCTACTTACAGGGAGTGATCCCATGATGGCAAATGAGATCTCTGTGGATTCTGGTGTGAAGTGTTCTGATTGCATTTTTAACTCAAGCAAAGGCCACTTTAACCATATATTGCCATCTGGGAATCCCCAGCCACTGAAATTTCTAGTGAGTAAAGCCCATTAGGAGTCCAAAGTCACTCTGTGCAAATTGTGAAGGGTATATTTTAATCCCCAGGCAATAGAAGTCGACAGACCAAGGTGGTATTCAGTAAACAGGTGTATAAGAGAAAAGGACTCCTTTCAGGCCAAGATTGCTTTCTGTTGAGCTGGGAATAAGATAATGTCAGATATATAGAAGAAAAGAGCTGGGTCCTAAGAACACCAGACTGAGTATAATTGTGTTGGAAGGAGTACAGAAGACTTCCCAGACAGGAGTCAATGAGATCGGTGGAAGCAGGGGGCATCCTATTTTACTATCCCTATCATCCCTCTCAGTTCAGCCCTGCTGCTCATGGTATCTCAACACTGACTTTCTTTCAGAAGGAACACACACACACACACAATCTGTATGTGTCTACCATAGAGAACAACTAGCAATCAAAAGGTAAGTACACAAGTCATTCTCTAAACAATCATCTATATTGAGTTTTTTAGTGGTGCCCTAGAATTTATAGACATCTTAATAAAAGAATGGTTTCATTATAAGCAAAACAAAATAAGAGATGTCCATGAGTCCATGGGAAAAAATCCCCTCTCTATTTACTCAGAATGTGGCCTCTTAGGAGAAGCACAAAACATGAGTAACATTGGTACTCAGAATTTGCCACTGTAATTGATGTTTAACCTTGTGCCTTTGTCCCAGTTATTTCTCTTTGAGGCAATGCATGTCAAAGTGTTTTTATATAATTCCCTTATTATATTGGAAACAATTTATGATTAGCAAAAATGCTGCTGCAAAGTATATGAGTTAGAAAAAACATAAGGCACAAGAACAATAGAGCAACACAGATGGGGCTGCCTTTTTCTCTATCACATGTGTGGATCCAAGAAGCACACTGATGGGTTTCCCAAATGACAAGCACGACTGGGCACCACAAGAGAGTGATGGTCCTTTTGTGTACTGCATGTCCAGCCTGTGCTCTACCTCAGATTGGGTGGGAGGGTGATGATAATGAATGGGACTTTGTTGGAGAGTGGTACCATCTTATCATGCAAACTTCAAGCTCTCCAGATTCTGTCAATTATTGATTTTTATTGTTGGAAATAGTATACTGGATACAAAAGAAATAATGAGTAAAATTAAATTAACCCAGGAAGCAGACAATAGATGGAGAAACCATAGGTTGCATAGCAATGACTGAAGGGGAATTTAAGCAAGCCTAACAAGAGCAGGGCAAACAATGTGATATTTAATATAGCTTCCAAAATCTCAGTTATCCTCAGTTATCTTTAGAATGACAAGTTTCCTTTTTAAAAGACCAAATTCAAGTGATTTAAGAGACTTGCACATCTTGCTACTGCTAAATGGCCTAAAGTGATGATTTCACTTCTAACTCAGGACTTGAACTAAGAATAAAAAAAATTGTGCCAATGCCCAACTAGTTAGGCTAATATCCCAGACTCCATTTTGAATTTTAGGACTCCCATTGGCCTGATGTTGCACAGGCTTCTCCTGGGCATGACCAGTGAGATCCCTGCATTTGCCATCATTGCATGTGCAGCACTAAGCTAAGAGGATTTTATGGACTAGTGTATTAGTCCAGGTAGACTAGAGAAATGAATTCATAGAGACTCATTTGTGAAAAAGAAAGAGAGCTATATACAAGAGGAATTTAATATTGAGAAAACGCCCAACCCTGTCCACATCATGTCCATAATCCTGGTATTAACTCATATATCCAATACTAATATATAAAGTCCTCTGCAGACTCATGAAACACATACAATGGCAAGCAGATCACAAGGGAGTAGGATGTATTGTGGATCCAGTGGTGTCGTAAGCATCTCAGCAGTGACAGGGTCTCCACATGATTTCTCCAGCTAAGGACACAAGTGTTATTCCATGTGTCTTGTCAGTAGAGTACCCTTTAGTCAAGAGAAAGAAAGTGTCTCCCACCCCCAACGAGGGAATACAGGAATTTTCAGAATTCTCAGGGAAAGGCGTGCCCTTACAGAGGCCTCATTGGCTATGACCAGATTGACACACTAAATTCCACCCTTTCACTTTTAATTCTCAAATAGACAAACGATTATATAATTAACGCAATTAATATCAGACATATGGGCTAATATCAGATTTTTGGACCTAATCTGGACTGGGATGGGATGTTTTCTAAAATACAATTACTCTTTGATATAAAGCTCTCTCTTAGACACATATGAATGTCTCTGTATTTGTTGGTCTAGTCAACCTGGTCTAACACAGTGCCCAATCCAGAAACCTTGCCTCAAGAACCATCAAGATAACACCCCTACAAAATCTGTTTACTTTGAAAACTCGAAGAGTCCCTGCTGCCTATGGTATCTCACTTGTAGTTCTCTTCAGCAGGTTTCCATTCTTTAATAAATACCTTAATATAACTTTGACTTTCAAGTCTTTTTGCCCACTGCCATCTCCAAGAACATTGTGAAGCAATAAACTGTCATTTGTAACATGGTAGGGCTTCCCAGAAAACCTAGGGATACTGACCGGATAGTCAACTAATGGAGACTTCTAGTTCCTTTGATTGTTGTTGGCCTCCCTTCATTGTCCTTGTTTGAATCTGGTAAGTACTATGTGGTTATATGATCAGAACACTGTAAGATCTACTTTTCTCTGAGATTGTTAGAAAAGAGTGTAGGACTCTGAGATCTTGAGAATAGAACTAAGTCATGTGAGTTAACTTTCTAAGGTGTATGGCCTCTCAGAAAGTTTGTCTGCAGTGATCCCCTTGGTAGTCTTTCCCTTTGAATAACAGAACGTGAGCATGTTTTTATTTTTCAAAGAATGTTTAAGATATATTATTTGTCCTATACTATTCTAAATTATAATTTAACATGGAAAGTCCAAACAATGTACAGATAATTTAAGCAACTGTCAAATTATAAAGCCTATAGACACCAGAGAGGCAACATCAATATGGAAAGTAGGTCAGTAGATAGAATCCTGTTTGGGATCTTCCACTCCTGGGGAATCTAGACAGAGTACACCCACTTTAAGACTTAGAGTTTCAATTAATAAAGCTAAAGAGCAATAGAAATAACAACAACAAGAAGACAACTCTGGATAAAGTGCATCTAAAAACATGTAAGCTGACAAATTCAATGAAAAAATAAAAAAGGTTCCCATCACATCAACGCACAGTGCTTCACATTAAATCATTTCAGAGATTATCTATTAATTTCCCTCTCTATTTCCATGCATTGTGAATCTTCATTTGCTCAGTTGGAATGATACCATTTAAAAGGCATTTTGCATTAGACAATAAACTGTGACAAAGTATACTAGAAAGCACACTCATGTGCTGACTGGACAGAGACTGTTGCCTCTAATGTCTTGATAAGGAGACAATGGGCTGCATGAGATTTGTGTAGTCACAAATCTCATGGTGACTTGCTCCATTAATAATGAAAATAGGTAGATACTAGAATCTAAAGTAGCAAGATGGAAGATGAGATGTGGATTGTCAAAGAAAAAAAAACATGTTAGGGAACATAGCTCAGATTCTGACAGTACCATGGGGAGAGTGAAATTGGGGAGAGTGAGATCTGGGAAAATGAACAAATGCTGTTTGCTAAAGAGGAACTAGAATATAGAGATTCATAAGATGAGAGACCATCCCTGATAACTTTTTCCCCATGCTAGTCAATGAAAGAAAAGAGAAGATAAAGGAATGCAATGTCTGATGTTAAAGAAAGACTGATTGAATTTATGATTAAATATAGATTTGGAAGCTTTAAAATAAAAATGTTTTCAAGGGTAAAAAAAGGTAAAGAAGAGTCAAGTATTCTGTAGCTACCTTCATACAACAGGAATACTCTCTAAATCATACTCCTTGTATATATTCAGAATAGCATGTCAAACTTCTATTACACTGCTGATTTTTTTCCACAGTAAGTTCTTTTTCCCTCTCCTTTCCCAGGTCAATGCATGCTAATAAAAGGAATTAATTCTTCCCTTGACATGTCAACTGTGAAATTTACAAGGTTGAGCAGAAACTTTCCTAGTTGCTCATTATCAGAATGCAACAAAATGGGCAGACCTGAATCTGTTTCCACCTCTGAAGCAGCCTGTTTAACTTTCGTAAATATCATATTCACTCTACTCCTTCACCTTGAGCTTTGTTCTTCCTTTGGGTATGGAGAACACAAGTTTACATTGTTGCTTTACCTTTGCCCATGGATTCAAAGTATGCATGTGTCAGGAACCTCCCTTGAAGCAAAGTACTGAGATGGTTTTGACTCCAGTGCCTCTGAGCAAAGTAGTGTATGATTTAGTCATCTTATGGCTCAAGTTAATGTGTGATTTAGTCTACAGTCGGTCTGCAACTTTTCAGGTCAGGCTGCCTTTAAAGTGATCCATGAATCTATGTTTAAGCCATAAACTTTAAATGCTGTTCATCTGCATCCCAATCTAAAGCAGCCTTAAATACAGCAGCTGGCAGTGGGCTATAGCTCACACACTGCCAAAGCAGCCAGGCATTGATGTGCTCACTGCCGGGGAATTATTGTTGCTGTAACAACCAAATTCCCATTGATTCTTGACTTCCAGCTGATTGGTTTACTTGTCTGCCCTTGTGTGTATTCCTTTCATCGTTTTTATTATATTTATTTGACATCCTCTTATTTGGCATTTTCTCCAAGGAATGGAGAAGTCAACATCTATAACTCCAGGGACTCATTTTGGCTTTCTGTATAGCATTGATACACTAGGAAAATGGCATCTGGGTAGTGTTTAGAGCTGAGCTATGTTATCTAAAGAGAGGAAATTAAGGTAAGGTAATAGCTCAGCTCTCACGTGCCTTGTTGTTGTACTTAGGTATTGGAGCATAAAATATTCGACTTTTGGTCCCTAAGGTTTTTTTTTTTATTTTATACCTTTCTCTTCACCCTATAATCAGGTTCTGTGAACCATAGCTAACTAGATCTCCTATTTTCTTATTACTTAAAATATCTTGCAGATCTTCTGCTCTCCTTTTCACTCATTTTCTTAACAGACAGCTCCCCTCTCACATCATCCTTCTCTGATTTGTCTCACATAATTCTTTCAAATGAATTTTTCCCACCCTCTGCTTTGGAATGCTGTGATTAAAATTTCCCATGGGTTCTGACTTGTGACAAGAAAATCACCACCAAAACCACGTTGGTCTAATGATATAGTTACTTACTCTTCTTGAACACTCTTTCCATACCCTCTTGAAGTCTTACCTAACTTTCTCCTCAATTCTTTTTGCTAAATAAATCCATCTTTCTCTTTAAACACACGCTCAAACTATCTCATTACAAAGCCTTCACTCTCAACCCAAGTCCTCAGGTCATGTTCAATATTGTTATCTAAGCGTATTATTTTAAATGTCTCTTACAATTCTCACTAAGAGCCTAAGACAAAAAACATGATCAGTTATCCCACTACATGGATGGGAAATAACTCTGCCACATGAGACCAATATTGAGCATTAAAACACAAGGGCATTGCTTTTCGAAGTAATGTGCACATGACCTAAGTCATATATTTGTGTGAAAGTTGGAAATTGAAAAAGAAAGACAGGAGAAGAATTGATGTATTTAAACAGTGGTCATGAAGAATATTGGAAAATACCATGGAGTGCCAAAAGGACAAGCCAATCTGTCTTAGAAGTACAACCTATCTGCTCTTAAGAGGCGAAAATAGCAAGACTTCTTACGTATTCTGGACATGATATATAAGGAGAAACCAGACCCTGGAGAAGGACATTATTCTCAGTCAAGTTGAGGAGCAGCAAAAAGAGAGGAAGGCCCTCAAGAAGATGGTTTGGCACAGTGGCTACAGCAATCGGCTTAAGCATGTGAACAATTGTGAGAATGGTGCAGAACCAGGTAGGATTTGTTTCCTCAGGCAGGGGCTTGCTGTGGGTAGGAATCTACTCAGTGGTACCTGATAATAGCAGATATATGAGAAAATTAGTCATCTGTAATATTGTCATTTCTATTGAACTAGTACATGTCTATTAAGTGATGATGAGGAACCCTGCTCCATCTGCAATTAATTGACTGCTAACTGAAAGGCTGATGGTTCAAATCTACCAGGGCCTCCAAAGAAAATAAATATACCCGAAAATTTGCTTCCACAAAATTACAACTTTAGAAACTTTATTGGTAAAGATTACTCTGTCATATGGGAGTACTTTGAATTGGAATCAGGAATAATAGCAACAGATTAAAGGGTGGAGGCTAACGACAAACACTAAATGCATCATGGTGGCATCTCTTCTTCAGGACTTCGATGTGATCTCTCTTTCTTTTCTCACTGTTCACCCCCCCCCCCTCCCTTTCTCACTGACATCAAGTTGATTCCAACACAGTGACCCTACAAGAATTTTCTTAAACGTTTCCAAGGATGTTCATTTTTACTGGAGTAGAAAGCTTCAGTTTTCTCCTTCAAAAGGGCCTGTGTTTTCAAATGCTGGCATTGTGCTTAGCCTCTCAATATTTAACTCCTAAGCCTATCACAGCTCCCTGGATCACCAAAATTTGCTTAGTTTTCATCTATATAGAAATGTCACTTCAGTCGGTTTACATAAGCTACAACCTTTTAAAGCAAATCATTCATGCTCAATGACTTCTACTTCATAGATGAGTGGAATAGTCCATTGTTGCTGTGCATGAAATATTTCTAGCTTCCTGACGCACATGAGAGCATAGATCTAGCAAGTCTACATTTGCATGGCTATTATGACCAATTTGGACCAATAAAATATGAGCAAAAGTTATACTGTATGCCGGTATATTCTATAAGAAGGAGAATACAGTCCACTGCTGTTTAATGTCCTTATGCTATTGTTTCCAATAAAAGTTCAGTCCAGACAAAATCTGGGTTCTGAAGTGAAGGTCGTCATATGGAGCAGTGTATCCAGAAGATTGATGTTACGCTATAAGGAAACAAATATTTGCAATTTTCTTATTTAGATTCTCTGTGTTGTTATTTACTACCACAAAATTCACTGGCCTGATTAATATCAGTGTAAAAGAGATGTTTGTAGACATGATTGTGATTTATGTACAAAGAAAACCCCAGATGAACACACCAGATATACTTCTAGAAAATCTATACATGTTGTAGGACAGAACAGGAAATTTTGCACTTCATGTAATTGTATCCTTAAGGATTTTCAACTCATGTCTGTGTTCAGTCAAGTTCTAAATAATTAAAAAGTAGAAAAATATCACAGTGCACTGTTTTATTTCCAACCCTATTCAGAAGTTTTATATCATAATTATCCTTTTCAGTGTATTTCCTACTTTTCTATTTTCCTTTTGTCCACATGACTATTTTATAGCCAGCTCTTTGATATGTTTTCACTCTTCAGTTTTTAACAGTCTCCACAATGTGTACAATAAGCTTTTTCATCACAGAGGATATACAGAAATCAACCTTGACTATATATCACAGCTCAATTTTCAGTTTCTCCAGTTGAAAAATAGATAGAAAATTTCAAGATACTTGGTTCGACTTTCACTATAAAGAGTGGGTACTCTCAACTGCTGAGTTTCCTTCTTTATGCATAGAGATGATCTGCCCTTATTTCAACTTATGTGAATATATAGTGTTTTAATTCTCTGTTTTAATGTACAGGTGATAATTAACATAGAAATTAATATAGACAACTAAATATTTATTGATACAAAATTCAAGATGAAATTTCAAACCTTGGTTTGTGACTGTCCTATGCAGTGTTAAAGAATGATGAGTCCTCAAAACACCTCATAGCATGGATGAGCCTGAGGGAATGATACTGAGTAGAGTAAGTTAATCACAAGATGAAAAATATTGTATGTGGTCATTGCTCAAAAAGTCAATTAAAATTTTTCACACAGAAATAAACACCCTTTGATGGTTACCAGACATGGGGAGAAGGAAAGAGAAAAATTACATTCTAGAGAGTAGACATGAATACTTTGAATGGACTGGATTATAATACACTATTGGGACAGTACAATAAGAGCAAGGCAAGTAACACACTCAGAGGTTTGCAAGGGTAACAGTTAACAAAGTTAATTCTATTTCATGTATAATCCTACAGCGATAGTAACTAAAAACTATAATCTATGAATGACTACATAGACATGTAATCTAAATAGGCATGGCAAGGCAAACAAGACTACATGAGCATATGTGAGAGGACTTCAGAAAGTTCATAGCAAAATGGAAATAAAAAATAATGGAATTTTACCATGCACTGCTTGAAATCCCCTTGTATAAGTTTGCCAGACAAGACATAATTCTGAGTAACTATCTCTAAGTTCCTGCAAAGTAGCCATGTATAAAATAGACCAAATAGAAAGGAATGTGATGAAATGTTTTTAATCATAAATACCTTAGGAGAAAGAGTCATTGGTTTTTGAGATTGGGGGTCATCAACTACATTCTTGGGGAACATCAAACAAATGGTAGCTTATGTGCCCAAAGTAGAGTGAATAAAACCAAAGACTAAAGGAAATAGCTAGTCCAAAAGACTAGTGGATTTGGTGAACCACAACGTCTACTACCTTGAGACCAGGGAAACTAAATGATGTCAGAATATGACATTAACTCACTCTCATCTGGACACGGAAGGTGGAGGACAGAATGAGGAGAACATGTGGGACAAAATTTTAAATTAGTTTTTAAAAAGTGTGTAGGTCATGATCAACTTCACTTGTCTGATAATTCCAGTTAAACCACTGAGACTGTGGCTCTTAGGCACCTTTGAAAACGTTCACTGAGCCCCTTCCTAGATTTGGTCAAAGACAGACAGGCTGTCTGAGCAATAATTTTTGTGAGGAATGTATCCTTGAAGCAATTAACCCTCTAAGACCAAAAGGTCAGTCCTTGTCTCAAAACAAAACTCAGAAAACAGAAAGAGGCAGGAATAAAGTGATGAAGGGGTAAGAGAGCCTGTAGAGTTACAGAATTGAAATGGAATTCTTGAAATAAAATGTCTATAAATTGTTGATTTGCGAAACACTCAGCACCAGTAAATTTCACCCAATACCTCACACATATACAGATATAATACTTTATAATTTGTACATGAGAGAATATTTAGTGTCCATAACAGGACCTCAAGTGACATAGTGCGTTAAGCTTTGCATTCAGTAGTTTGAAACCAGTAGGCACATTGCATAAATATTGTTAGAGTTTTTACTCCCATATTTACATATGTGGAAACCCAAAGAGGAGAATCACTCTATCCCAGACAGTCACTATGAGTAGGAACTGACATCATGGAAGTTTTTGCTTGGTGTTTTTTTTTTGAGGGGGTGGGTATGGGGGTGCATGGGGGTGTTTGTACAGTCAATAATAACAATGATATGGGAGAGTCCTCATTTTAAGGAAGTAAGTTAAATGAGGTTATGTTGTTAATGCTGAGAGATTTATTTAGTACCTTGGAGAAAATACATTCCCTAAATACAGATTAACAGGAATATTTATGGAACTAGATCTAATAATGATTTACTTGTCCCCTGCTAAAGGCAACATGCATGCTGATCAGGCCTTTCGGAAGTTCAGACAAATCCTTTACATAATTAAGCAAGTGTACATTTTCAATATATGATTGTGTATTGTGGTGAAGAATGGCTGTTCTAGGAAAGATTTCTGAGCAAGGACACTAAATGATATTGAAAGTGTACTTCAAAGGCAAGAATCTTAGTGTCCTTGGTTTTTATCGCTAAGACTCACAGGTGATTTGAAAATCTTCCCAGTTAAGGATCACAACAAACTAGAAACAGTTGCACTTTCTGCTATGCAATTTAATTTGGACTATCTCAGTCAGCCTTATTGAATGCTTTCCAAGCTCCCAGAGGCAAAAAGGTACTGCTGTACTTAACCATTCAATAAGGTTTACTCTTAGGCCTCACTGGTGCAGCTTGGATGTACATTCAGCATCATCTAGTTTAAACATATTGAGCAATCAATTTAAACTTGTTATTGTCATTGGGGTTTGAAAATTTAATAAGCAATTACCTGAACACATTCCTTTATGTTTTTAATTTCTACTGAGATGTTGTTCTATTTTCAGGCCTGAAGCAATCATGCCCTCCAGAATGTTTAATTGAATGAGTCCATAATACAAGTCTTTTCCTTTGCTGTACTTTCCTAGTGTGATTTATGAACCTGAATGAAGCACTGTCTTCCCGAGAAGGGAGCCAGAAATAAGTGCAAATTTCAAGAATAGGTGGATAATAAAAGTCATATTTTTGATGTGAAGGGAACCATATAACCTTGTTACCTCCTCCTTAATGTAGCAATGCCTTTCCCATAGAGTAAATTTAAAATGCTGTACCCTTCTCCCAGTTTCAATGACAGTATTGCAGGATCACATATGTTCAAATATAGGTGTTGGCTAATAGTTGATGAACTATGTGAAGTGGTGACCTTTTACCTGTAGAACTCTTTATTTACAAAATATTCTAGAGAATAATCCTGAAATCTTAAATATGAAGACATATTTGTTGAAGACATATTTATTTTCTATACTTTATGCCCAGAACAAAGGTAAATAAAGAGACAGGGGGTAAGAATTTTAGACTATATGTCTCTTGACCTCTGAAACAAGAAGACACTATCACCAAACCCATTGCTCTTGAATTGATTTGAGCCAGAGTGATCCCGTAAGTCATGAATGGGAAACGTCTGAGCCAAAGACCAGATGAGACCTACAACATCATCAATGCCATCTAAAGTCATTTGCCTCATCAATGAGATGCAGCTGGAAACAACACATTAAGGATAAGTTAATTGAAGGTTTGACCAAAGATAGCAGGATAATTATTAAGTTGATAATTTTAAGTGGCCCATGAATGATGCTACAAATAAATAAATTGCCCTTGGCAGAAAAATAAAAGGCTCCCCACCATTGCTATAGAACAAAGAAGAACTTCCTTTTGTGGTTTCAAGGCAGAAATCTTTATAGCAGCAGATGACCATATCTTTCTCCTGAAGAGATGTTTATGGACTTTTTGTTTTGTTTTGTTTTTTGGAGGCATCACTGCTCTCTGGTGGTTGTGGGAGCTACCCAGTGCTGCTCCTGAGAGCCACCACTGGATTTGAACCGCCAAGCCCGTGGGCCGCACTCCCACACTCAACCACTTACGCCACCGGGTCTCAGCCCCGATGTTTGTGGTTTTCTAGGACTGACCTTTGGGTGCTAGCATGGGGCTACTGGAGCACCTTATATCGTTTCTAAAACACAGCTAAGCCCACTGTCATGGAGTAGATTCCAGTTCACAGAAAGTCTCTACAGGGTTTCCACACGTGTAAGCATGTCTAGGAACGAAAATACCTCATATCTCTCCAGCAGAGCAACTGCTGGGTCTTAAAAGTTCTGACCTTACAGTTAGGATTCGAAGATCTAGGTCACAATACTACCAGACTTTTCACTTTTATCTAGACTAAGACAATTATTTTCCACTTTTACAAAAGGCCACCACTTGTCTATCAGGCTCACTTACGTGGTGGCTTGTGTGCTGCTGTGCTGCTGGAAGCTATGTCACTGGCATTTGAAACACTCGCACGGTCACCAAAATGTCCCCAGAGCTTCTGGCCTACAGAAAGACTATGCTTAAGAAATGGGCTGCCCACTTGGAGAAATTAGCCACAGAAAGCCTCCTGGTCAGCAGTGAAACACTATCAGACACTGAAGGCCTACAAAGTAGAGGAAAATTATCTAGATAGTGCCAGAAGATGAGCCCCTCAGGACATAAGCCGATCTGCAACCCCATTGCCATCTAGTCATTGCTGACTCTTATCTACCTCCTGTGCCTTTTTAAGACTGTAACTTTTTGAGGGTAGAAGAGCTGGTCTTCCTCCAGTGGAGCAACTGGTTGTTTCAACCTGCCAAGCCTGTGAATTGCAGCACAACGTGTAACCACTACACGACCAGAGCTCCCACTCAGGGCAGAAGGTCTGAGGTCAAATTATGCCTTCTCAAATTGGAATTGGCCATATTGACATAGATGGAGTAAAGGCATTGGGACCTTAATTTGCCCTTGATGGGCTTCATAGCAAAAGGAGACAAAACAGCTGAAAAAAGAAATCAGAACTTCAAATATATGAAGTATGAATCAAGGAAAATTAAAAGTGATGAAAAATCTAACGGAACACATAAAGTTCACTTCTCTAGGCATTAGTTAAAATGGAGTGATAGTAACACTTTTTAATTTTAAAAATATGGCTTACCATAAGGGAATGACGCCATAAAGAAGAAAGACATTACTTTCATCATCAAAACAGACATTTCAAGATCTGTCTTAAATTCCTGAAGTACGTATGTTATATAATATCACTATATTTATCCAAATTCAAGGAAAACCCAACAAATATAATGACTATTCAAATTTATGCACCAAACTATTAGTGTGAGTGGTGCAGAGACGGAAAAAATTATATCAACATTTCAGGCTGAAATTGATCAAACATGCAATCAAAATGCATTGCTAATTATTGGCAATTGAAACACAAAAATTGGAAATGTAGATGAGGAAGCATTTAAACAAATTTACAATGGCCAAAATGTGATCTTGAGTGTGAATCTTCTGAATTTCAAGAATATCCCAAGAACAGACTTGCTTCATTGAAAACTAATGACAGAATAGCTAATTAGCTGAGGGAGGGAGGATATCAAGCTCACCATTCAAGAAGGTAGCAAAGCATTATTTAAAAAGCCACGAAAGAGAGAAAAGATCAAAGTGGATGACAGAACAGATATGGAACTTTGCTCTTAATATCACATTGACAAAAGCAAATGGGAGAAATGATGGAGTCAAAGAGTTGAATAGAAAGTTTCAAAGGGCAGATTGAGAAGACAAAGCCAAACATTATAATGAAATGTGCATAGCCCTAGAGTTTGAAAATCAAAAGGAGAAAGCGTGTTCAATATTATCTTAAATTGAAAAAACTCAAGCTTCAAGTTACAATAGTGAAATATGCTATGGGCAAAATATTGACTGATGTAGAAAACATGAAGATAATATGAAACAAATAAATGAGTCATTCCACCAAAAGGAACCAGTCAACATTCTCATATGTCAACTAACCTATGAGCAAGAACCGAGAGTACTGAAAGATGTCAAAACATCACTGAAAGCTTTAGGCAAAAACAATCAAATGAAAACTTTTCACTGTCATCAAGTCAATGTCAATTTTTATTAATGGAATATCAATTTTAAAATTTCAGATAAATATTTTAAAAGTTGATTATGTACTGAAATTATTCACTTGTATATTCCAGGAAATTTGGAAAACAGATACTTAACTAACTGAATGGAAAAGATCCCTATTTATACCCAATTAAAGGAAAGGGGACCAGTGGAATGTTCAAATTATCGAACAATATCATTGGTACTACATGCAAGTAAAATTTTGCTGATGATCATCTAACAATGGTTGTAGCAGTACATTGGCGGGGTGCTGCCAGATGTTCAGATTGGATTCAGAAAAGAACATAGAAAGGGGGATATCATTTCTGATATCAGAAGAATCTTGGTCCAAGGGAGAAAATACCAGAAAGATGTTTGCTTGTGTCTATGGACTATGCCAAGTCATTCTGCCGGGTGGAACATAACAAACTATGGAGAATCTTTAAAAGAAAGGGGATTCCAGAATACTGCATTTGGCCTCCTGTGGAATTTGTATATGGATTTAAAGGCAGTTGTGTAAAAGAAACAGGGAAATAGTGTATGGTTTAAAATCAGGAAAGTTGTGCATCCAGATTCTATTCTCTCACCTGACTTATACAGTCTGTAGGCTGAGAAGTTGGGCTATCTGAAGAAGAGTGCAGCATCAGGATTGAAGGAAGACATTTTAACAAGCTGTGATAGGAAGAGGACAGGACCTTACTGGCTGGATGTGAGAAGGACTCGAAGCACTTGATGACGAAGATCAAGGAGTGCAACCTACAGAATGGATTTCAACTGAATCTTCACAACCTGACAAATCTAACATATGATAAATAGAGAAAAGGTTGAAGTTGTCAAGGATTTTGTCTTCCTTCAATCGCAAGTAAAACTCCTGGAAGCATCAGTGACGAACTCAAAGGATGCATCGCTTTGGATAAATCTGCTACACAAGTCTTCTTGAAAGTGTCAAAAGATAAGGAGGTTACTTTGAGGCTGAAGTATACCATACCAAGTCAGAGAATTGTCACTGCCTTACATACATGTGAATGTTAGGCATTGAATAAGAAAGCAAGCTCCCAATAAAATGATCTTTAAATAATAATTTTGTAAAAAATGAAGACAACATCTGAAAAAAAAATTGATGTGTTGGTGATTGTGCAAATCTACATAATATGGTCGAACCATTGAATTTTATATGAATTATGTCAATAGAGCTGTTAACATTGCGTGTGTGTGTGTAAGTTGTAATACCATTTCTGTTTGAAAGAGTGAGGATATTCTATAAATGGTGGTTAATTAGATAAATGAAATTTGTCAAGCAATGAAAGAAATAAGGAAGGAAATAAGGAAGGAAGGAAGGAAGATAAGAAAGACCAAAGAAGAACTGGTGTATTTTAATTATGATACTAGCAAAGTATATTGATAGTATCATGGACTGCCAAAGAACAAATAACTCTGTTGTGGAAGAAGTATAGCCAGATAGCTCCTTAGACACAAATTTGGCAAAATGTCTTCTCAACCACTTTGGACACATTGTCAGGACCTAAGGGGCATCCTGCTTGATAAATCGAGGAGCAGAGGAAAAGTGGCCAGTCCTCAGTGAGACGGACAGATCCTGTGGTTGCAATAGTGGCTAGAATATAAGAAGCTTTGTGAGCATGCACTGAGCACTATTTGTTCTGCTGTTCATAGGGTTGCTATGGGTCCTAACAGAATAGAGGGCACCCAACAACATGACAGGGTGTGTCCACATTTCAATAAAAGTGTATATATATGTGTGTGTATATATATGTGTGTGTCTGTGTGTATGTACATACACACACACGAAAACAGGTGGCTGGCCCAATTAAGTACATTGGTTGCACTTTGGTGACTAGTAAAAATTTAAAATAAGTGCTTGAGAAGACAAAGACAGAAATTAGACTATCTAATCCAAAAGATTATGCTTTGTTTTCTGGACAGTAGTAAAAAAACACTGTTCCAGATTTCCTTAGCAGTTATTCTTTCATCCTTACTTCACCCCAAATACTGATATTTTTAAACGATTTTTTTCCTTGGCCTATTTCTCTTTTGATGAATAAACGTTGTTATTAATTCTGTGGATATATATGTACATATATACTTATTAAGAATGTACAATTGATATACATATATACTATCAATTAAATTTGCAATGGGAAAACTAATGAGGAAGTGAATATAATTTCTGAATACAGAAATGAATAAAAGTTAAAGAGAAAACTGTATTGTTTCCATGGCACATGAGAAATGAAAATTAAGAAATAGAACTGAGGTTTAAATCTAAGTCAGCCATCTTCAAAACCTATGATTTCTGCTAGTGTATCTTTAAAACCATATATAAACTCCTTTATAGTTAAGAATTGGAAGTCTTTGATCAAATAATTGGTCTATATAAAAGTTCCATTGTTAAAAGCTTTGATAATTACATTTACATTTACATAACTACCAATGTTCATTAAGTTTTTCTTCACTATCCCTGGCCCTTACTTCATCCCTAAGTAATAGCACTTAGTAGGAATTCAATCTGTCTTTATTTTTATTTTCCAGATTTAACCTCGTGGCTAATGGCAATTATAATCCAGAAAAGAGCTTAACATATTTTGTTGCTATAATGGCTAAATATAGATCTAAAATCGATTGGCAAATAATTATTTCTTCCTTTCATTACTGTTATTTTATCTTTATATCTTGAAACATCCACTATTTCATAGACTGTGCAAAGCACATAATAGGATTAGTAAATAATAATAATTAACAAAAATACCTGAGATGATGGCTGAGCCCTGGTGGCATAAGTCGTTGAGTGTGGGACTGCGACCTGCGGGCATGGTGGCTCAAATCCAGTGGCGGCTTTCAGGAGCAGCACTGAGTAACTCCCACAACCACCAGAGGGCAGTGATGCCCACAAAAGCAAAAAAAACCC
>PVJH01032670.1:0-22389 GCA_004026705.1 Nesogale talazaci | reverse complement strand
AACATACAAATTCTGGGGAATAGTTTATATATCGAACGGTGCTACCAAGCAATTTACAAAAGGCATGGATTTGTGTGTGTATCATTCTCTCATCTCTCTTCATAAAAGTCTAGCAGTCCCCTTCCTAGGTACTCCGTGCTTTGTTTTGTATTTGTTTGTTTCAAATAAAATGGAGTCACACCATGTACGTAATTCATGTGTTGTATAAAAAGGGTTTGAAGGGGTTTTTTTTTGAAGAAAATATTGAAGATCTAAACACATATTTGTTAATGCTGGGCTTTTTTCAGTCTTATAGAAAGATGCTGGACAGGCCACTAGTGGCCCCCAACCCACTCAAAATAGCTCTCAATTCCGACTCATAGTGACCCCGCAGGACAGAGTAGCACTGCCCCTGTGGGTTCCTGAGACTGTAACTCTTCTCCGGAGTAGAAAGTCTCAGCTCTCTCCCAGGGAGCCGCTGGGGGTTTTGTACTGCTGACCTTATGCTTGGTTGGCAACCCAGTGAGTGACCACTACAGCACCAGGGTGGCTTCTCCCAGGCCCTTGTTTTCCTGTTCTAACCTCTCACTTCTCCACCACGTGAAATGAGAGTACTTCCTCATTCATGCATGCGAACTGAACTCTCAGAGTTGTTTACAAGGAAAGATCTCCAGGTCCCTGGGCAGATAGCCATTCCAGCCAAGGTCCATCTGACACATCGCTTTCCATGGCCACACGCCCTCTGTGGTCTCTCACGTGGTGCTGGGAAATAGACTAGACAAACCCCAAGGTCAGTTCCAGCTCCAGGGTTCTGTGATCCCAATCTGACGTTGAGCAGAACCGCCAAGGCCATCCCCACAAAGGACAGCCAGCTGTCTGAAGCCCTGCTACACCTTGGTCATTTAGACCTATTCTTGGGAGCCATACAAGCAGAGCTCCAAGCATTGTAGTGGGCCCTGTGATCACTTTACTGGAAGTGACAACAGGAAATCTTTGGTTCTTTCTGAGGGCTAGAGCCTTAGAAACAAGAGAGCTCAATTATACATATAATTGTGTAAGGGTCTGGCTATTGGGGGAACAGTGGCTGAGTCGGCAGAGTGGGAGAAGTTTCCTTTAGAGAAATCAAGATTGCTCATTTTGCAGATTTTCTCTTTTGGGCGTGAGCATCACTGTCCTCTGGTGGGAGTAGCAGGCCCAGCCTTGCTTCTGGAGAGCTGCTGCTGGATTTGAACCACCAACCCAGTGGGCTGCAGTCCTGCACACAACCACTACGCCACTGGGGCTCAGCCCCCATTTGGCAGACTTTTGATAATAATGTAATGCTTCAAATGTGGTGAAGAAAGTTGATGGTGCCCGGCTATCAAGAAATAGAGTCTGGAGCCTTAAAGGCTTGAAGATAAACAAGCAACCATCTAGTTGAGAATCAACAAAGGCCACATGGAAGAAGCACAGCAGCCTGGGTGATCACAAGGTATTGAGAGGATCAGCTGTCAGTCATCAAAGACCAAAAAGTCATATCATTGTGAATGATGGAGAGTGCAGAGTGGAGACCCAAAGCCTATCAGTAGGCAACTGGACATTCCCTCACAGAAGGCTTGGGGAGGGGACAAGGCAGTCAGGGTGCAGTGTAGCAATGATGAAACATACAACGTTCCTCTAGTTTTTAAGTGCTTCCTCCCCACCCACTATCAAGATCTCAATTCTACCTTACAAATCTGGCTGGACTGGAGGATGTACAGATGGGAATTGGAAACACAGGGAATCCAAAACAGAAGAACCCCTCAGGACCAGTAGTGAGAAGGGTGATATTGGGAGGGTAGAAGGAAGGTGGGGTAGAAAGGGGAAACAGATTGCAAGGATCTACATATGGCCTCTTCCCTGGGGGACAGACAGTGAAGAAATGTCCTTTCTGCAATATATTATAGTAGGAGGGGCGAGGAGAACCTCATTTAAAATGCTATGTTCATACTTGACTCAAAGACATTAAGCAGAGACCTGAATTTGGCGTACAGGTCAATTATTCCTCAGTCCTGAATTAGGGTAGACCTTCTCCAAAGAGAGATGAGTTATTGAAAAGTGGGTATGGCATAAACCCCAAATCAAACTCACTGCCGTCAAGCCAATTCCAGCTCAACAGTGAAGTCATCTAGGGTTTCTGAGATGGTAAACCATGGACCGAAACAGACCTCACTTGCTCTGAGGAGAAGCTGGTAGGTGTCGGCTGCTGAGTGCCCTCCTCAGCAGCCCAGTGCCCACCCCAACACCCATCCCCCACCACAGGGATTTGACGTGGAGCTCTCTTTGTGGACTCATAGCCTGAGCAAGAAGCCATGCCTGCTAAAACAACCCCGGAAGGGAGGCAGTGCTGCTGTATGGGACGGCTAGTCTAGGAGCAAGTGTGCCTCTGTCTTGATACCTTTGGGACCCATCAGTGACCTACAACATACACCAGATTTCAGTTGCCATTCCAGTATGCTTTTCCCAAACTATATTTGAACAGCTGGTAAGGTTTCCTTTTCACAGGTTTCCTACACATCCCTATGCAGATGGTTCAATTTTAAACATTCCCTTCTCCAGGGAAGATCAGCCGGACATATATGTGATCACACTGATGTGTCCTCTTGTGATTTCCTTGGGAGGGAGCTCTGTAGCTCAGTGCAGCAGCTGCAGCTGCCCTCCCAGGTCCCATGACATAGCCTGGGAAGTATTGCACTGGGCAGATCTGCTGAAGACCAGAGAAGCAATGTCACTTTGAGGACTCCCATGCACCTGACTGGACCCATATGCCCACTGAAGACGAATTGATGTCTTTGAATTATGGTGCTGGTAACATATTGAATGGATTTCAGGAGAGGAGAAGAAGAGTGGCTGGAGTTCTCCTCTGAAGGGAGGGTAGGAAGACTATCTCAGATACTTTGGGTGTTATCAGGCAGGACCAGGTCCTGGAGGAAAAGATCTTATTTGGAAAAGTGGAGGGTCAGCAGGGAAAAGGAGGCCCCTCTGCAAGAGGGATGGACACAGAGGCTATAACAGTGGGCACGGACACAGCAATGTCTCAGGGGAGGGCAGGGTTCCGGTGAGGTTGCTGAGAGTGAGTCAGCACTGACTCAATGGTGCCTAACGTTGCCAAGCACCTTCACGTTGATTCTCTCACCCTCAGCGACTTTGACACAGAATCTTGGTCTCTCTAGACTCTTGGTGCTAGCTGTCGTAGAGCTCTCCATAATGGCCACCTCTGCGGGGCCGGTGGGGGAGTGGGGTTGGCATCTGGTGGTGGCAGAACAGCGTGAGGAGCACACTGCATGCCACTAAATGGCGCAGGTGACGCCCGTGGCCATGGCAAAAGTCAACGTGTTTACCAGCACAAGACAAAAGCAAGGGATTCCTAAGCTCTTGGAGAGGAGTCCCCATCCTTCTTCTATCTTCTTAGGTCAGCACACCCTCATTCAATGGCTTCAGCATTTGAGGAAGAAAGAGTCCAAGCAAAGATCATGTATAAAATAGTTTATTACCATAATAAATAAAATTAAACTTTTTTCCCCCTTTTTACAAATATCATTTGTGCTTGTTTAAAAAAATGTTGAGGCAATATCATCCACAGAGGGGCCTATACAGTCCTCGTCCTGCCAGTCACACAGCGAGGCTCCGGGCAGCAGCCTCCCCCGCTGACCACGCCCAGAGTATCAGCCCATTTGCACATCTGTTTGCTCATGCTCACCTGGACAACGTGACAGATGCGAAGGAAACCGAGAACCCGGTCAAGAACTGGGTGGGCCTCCATGGAAAGAGTGTCGGCAGAAGGAGAAGCCCCGGAAGGAGCAGCCGCTCAGGAGCAGACGTGCCCATGCCGCGATGGCTAAGCCATCAGGAGCGGATCGCCTCCAAACAGATACACAATTACAGCATCTGACTATGAAGAGAATACATTCATTAGAGATCTGGCATCGGAACATTAAAAGAAAAAAAAAATCAGTTCGTGTCCCACTGACAAGATCTACGAACTTCTCCTTGAACAAAGGGGGGAACCGTTGGATGACTCATTGTGGGTTGCCGATTGAGAGAGAGAAAGAAACAGGTGTCTTCAGAAAAGCGTTTGGTGGTGGGGCGGGGCAGGCACCCCCCAGGCCCCTCACCTGTAGGTGAATCCAGTTCTAGAGGTTCCAGAATAAGTCTGATAGGCTTGCGTGAGAATGGAGTGTCATCTGAGGCGGACGTAAGCGGCAAGTAGATTCACATTCCGTTGAACTGTGGCAGGGGCGAGCGTGAAGCCCCCCCCCCCAGTGGGGACGCCTGCCGGGGGGGAGATGGGGGCTCTTGGGGATGTTTGCTGCTGGAGCTGAGGGGACAAGGAAGGTTTCCTCCAACGGACGGCACAGGAGCTGGTGAAGTTCATTTTCATTCAAGCAAGGAAGAAGGCAGTGTGTGGAGCAATAGAAATGATTTACTGACAGTGGACGGGCTGTCCTGGGGGTCAGCGGGCCCCTCTTGAAGCAACACTGTGAAGAGGGAGGAGAGGGGACTGGTGTTGGCAGTTCCATCACAGTTGGGGTTCAATCCAAAGGGTCTTAAGGCTCAATGTCTTTATTGCAGAACATGGTACAATAACATCGAATGCACATCAGCAACGTGGGGCTCCCGCCGGGGCTCCTGGCCTTGCCCAGAGTGTGCGCGCGCAGGTGTGAGAGGGAGAGAAATGGTGGTCAGTGCAACAATGGAAAGAGGAGCATCGTCCAGTACCTGGCATTTCAAAAGAAGCCTCCTTGCATACTTGGACAAGGAACCTGAGCGTGGGTTCTGATCGTCGCTGCTGTCCACCCAAGGATTCTGAGGGGTAGGTTGGTGGTGGGTGGGGTAGTGGCGCGTACTGTTACCCACTGCTTGCCTCAGGGCTGAAAGAGGAGGAGTCTGGGAAAGGGTCCCAGTGTTTGACCAACAATGACACCTAGAAGCTAGGAGGCTGAGGGAAAAACAGGTCTCGTTGGGTCACAGGACAGAATCAAAGCAATACCCGTTATTTCTAAAAGTGCTGGGCACGTGTTACCATAGCATTTGTAAAAGTCACTGGTTGCCTACACCTAGTTGCAGAGAGAACCAAACTAGAGGGTATGAGCTATGGACAAAGTGTGTGTGTGTGGGGGGGGGTTGTCAAAAAGAGGACAAAATTATGCATTAGATCCAAATTTCTCAACCAAATGACTGCGTCCCTTCGGCTAACACACGGTGCCCAGTGGGCGTGTGGGATGGCAGCAGGCGTTGGTGAGCCAGCATGCTTGACTCAGATCACACCCCCATCCATTGGCCATCTTACTCACTCTGTCTTCACCCATCCCCACTACAATATTGACGGCAACTGGGGTGGGGGCTGGTGGGGGGAAGGACATTAAGCAAGCATCCAAAAATCATAGGAGAAGGCAATCCTGATTTCTAAGCTGCCTCTCTGGGAAATGGATCCCCACAAAGCACTCTCACGGGAGAGTTAGAATGCAATAACTGGGCACATTAGATATATCCTTCTCCAATGTGTGTGTGTGTGTGTGTGTAAAGAGAGAGAGAGAGATCTAGAGTAGCCATCTCTCTGCATATTTTTCCTAAAGTGTGACTGTTCATTCTGATACCGAATGGCCTTTCAATTTCTTGCTCCCCCCCCACTTTCTGTCAGTTTGCTGTGTTGGGTGGCTTCCGTGTTGCCACGATACTGGCAGCTATGTCTCCATTGTTTGGAATATCAGCAGGGTCACCCGTGGTGGTCAGGTTTCCGTGGAGTTTGCAGATTAAGATAGGCAAAGAAGAAAGGCCTGGCGATCTATTTCCCCAAACAAGCAAACTGAAAGCCCAATGGATCGTAATGGAGTCATGTCCAGTCGAGCACTGGAAGAGGACACCCTGTGGCCATGCCTATGGACTACAATCCTGAAGGTGGGGTGGGACTGGGCAGCACTGTGTCCTGCCGTCTGTGGTTTCCACCAGAGTGGAAACCAACACAACAGCGATCCATAACAACTCTCTGTCCAGACGCCAACTGGTGCCTGTTTGCTACTGGATGGCTCAGAGCAGTGGCGTCTGGAGCTCCTGACCTTGTTTGGAAGCTCTGAGCAGCGCCCTGGCGAGAGTAGGGGGTTAGGACACAGCTGCCTATGCAGGTGGTAGAAATGAAAGGAGGAAAGGTCCAGCTTATTCTAAAGTGGTTTTCCAAGAAGACACAAATGGGCACGAATCCACACTTAGAGAACCACACTCCTAGCATACTCGGTCACCCACCAGGGCACAGCTGTGGGCCCTGCAGCCTGGAGATGAGCAGACCTCCATGCCGGGATCCGGGCTTCCAGTTATTAGCATGACTGGAATCCCAAGACTCAGGCTGGGAGTCCATCCCTCCCCCCTTCCCGACCCCACCACTAAACAGTTCTGGGTCCCAGGGCCCTTGCACCGACCTCATCTTGTAGGAGGAAGGGAAGGGCCTCTCCACATTGGGCTGAAGGAGTCCATCACCAAGTGCCCAGAAATGGGAGGCAATGAAAAGGCGCCAGGGGCAATTACTTCTGAAACTGGATATTGGCGTGAAGAGGTGTCCTGCCCTGCCTAAAAGTTAAAAACAAAGATCCCAAATCCACTGTCTTATGGTTGGTTTTGACTCGCAGGGACCCTTTAAGATGGAGCAGAACTGCCCCAGGGGCTTTCCAATGTTGCAAATCTCGGCAGGAGCAGACTGCCTCCCCTTTCTTCCATGGATCAGCTGGTAGGTTTGAACAGTGCACGAGTCCTACAGTTTAGAAGCAAGCTGCTGCATGTTTCAGGAATGGCCAAGGAACACGTAGGGGCATCTGGTAGATGGACCTGCAGGTGTTTTCTGGCCTCTGCTTCAAGGGCTTGAATTGGCTGAAAGTCCCTCAGTTTCAATGAATCACAAACAGAGAAAGTGTTGTCTTGGAAAATGGGGTCTAGTTCTAACCTGTGAGGAGACCTTCGGTCTGGAGGGGAAACAGTACCTGGCTTCAGAATCTCTTCAGCCAACCAATGAGAGGCAGAGGGACTGAGGGTATCATGGACTCACTCACTGTAGCTTAACGCCTGGCTCTCTATTAGATGCTCTCTGGAGAGGGAGCTAATGACCCAGGCCAGCTGCAGTGGGGGGAGTGCCTGCACATGAAAGGCCACACCCTTTCCCTTGCTCAGTGTTGAGGTCCCTAGTCTCTCACCTAGGCTGGCTCCATTCTTCCGGGGGATCATGAGGCTCTGGAACACTCAGCATGGGAGCGTGGAGACTTGCATGGCCCACAGATGTCTCCATGGCTGTCACTCTGAGCTTAGACTTTCCCTGAGGACCACAGGCCCCCAGTACCTGCTCACCACCCCCTCACAGGGACATCCTGAGGGCCTGCCATTTCACTCTCCTCCTCCAATCCCTGAAGGAGGTATACCCAGCGTCTCTCGATCCTTTCTCGGTTTCTCTGAAGCTCTCCTGACTTCAGTCAGAGACAGAAGCTGTGTTAATAATAATAATAATAATAATAATAATAATAATAATGCCAAGCATGAATCCCATGCATTTTTGAGTCACCTCACCTCTGCACATTTCAGAAGGGCAACTCCAATGAACATCATAGTTGAACTTAGAGCATTTCTTTCTTTTTCTGAGTGTGTGTGTGAATAAAGCAACTCTGGGCTCATGACCCTTCCTGTGAATGCCCCACACCCTGAGGATTGATACACAAACCCTGGGGAGGAAGAGAAATGAGAAGGAACTGGAAGGTGAGGTGGGTGGCAGGGCGGGGGCACTGCACAGAGAGCCCCAGGACCATGAGGACTCCTCTCCAGCACTGGCCCATGTGTCCCCTCTCTAGGCTCAGGGGCACCTGAGGATTCCCGGCTCGATGGGTCTGTGGGAAGAACCCACAGCACCCGCAGCTGTTCTCTGGCTTTTGTCATTGGAGACACGAAGCAGAGAGGACTTGACCCTCTTTGCCCCTCCATGCCCACTTTGTCCCAGACTTGGTAGAAATGACTGCTGTAGGAAAATATATGGTGAGGTCAAACACAGCTGTACAAGGGCAGGGGGTGCTGGGAAATCCCTGTGTCCACCGTAGTTTTGGTTTCTTTGGGGGGTGGGGGAGGCGTTGTCTGGGGGGGTGGGGGCGCTTGAGGAAGATGTCCAGCAGGGTATGTACATGAGAGGCACTCTCCCACCAATCCCCACCAGGGCTGCTCTTTTTTGAGAGTTTTGAACTTTTATAAATACCACGATAGTTAAAAAAAATCTTACAAATGAAGGAAAATAACCCTTTGGACAGCTTGCCCCCCTCCTCCAAAATTGTGCAAGACAGTTCGGCTGTAGTCGCTGGCTGCCTTCCTGGGAGGTGGTGAGTGTCTTCTTCCAGGCATGAGGGAGGAGGAGAAGGAGGAAGGAACATCCAGAGACTGGTCCCCTTGGGCATTTCTGTAAGCAGAAGCCCACTGGGAAAGGAGGTGTGGTGGAGGGTGGTGTTTGGGGAGTGGGCCAGGTTCCTGGAGCAGAGTTGTAGGCTTCTGCCTGTTTGAAGTGGGTTTCTTGGGGGACAGACACCTCAGCTGGCTCCAAACACGTCCCTCTCTGAGCCTGGGGACTGGGGCCGGGAGAGTTCAAACAGCTCCTGGGGCGACTGTGAGGACCTCCTGGAAGCTAGTATCCTGAGGATCTGGGCAAGCTGCTTCTCCACGTTGGTCATCTGGGTGCTCAGGGCCTGGATGTCCTCCTTCAGCTCGTGCTTCACCTCCAGCACCATGGCCTGCAGCGTCTGCTCCGGGATGGGGTAGAACGAATGCTTGACCTCGGCCAAGACGGGGCTCCGGTCCTGGGGGCTGCGGGCCTCGCCAGCGTTGTCCAGACGCAAGTCGCTCTTGGTGATGCCGCTGTCGCAGGAGTCCGTCTTCTTCAGCGTGGCCTCCCCTGACACCTTGGTCCTCTCGGGCAGCGTCTCCATCGACTCGGCCTTGGAGACCTTGTTCCAGTGCTCGCCCTTGCCGCAGGCATCTTTGAAGCGGGCCCACCCTTTGCGCTTGGCACAGTCTCCCCCTCCGCCCTTGGGGCCCAGGCACTCGGAGCCCGGCGCGTGCAGCTTGGCGTGGTCCGGCACGGCGGGGACAGGGCCAGGCTGGAGGGCGACAGGCGTGGCGGGGCTCTCCCGGACGGTGACGACGCTGGCCTTCACGACCGTGTGATGCGTCGAGGTCTGCTCCGCCAGGACGTTGCCCTTCTCCACGTCCAGGTCCTCCGGCTCCCGACCCCCTCTCTCCGCGGCTAACCTGGCCTCCTTTTGCTGCCGGAACCTCTGGAAGAGTCGCCGCACAGGATGGTCGGGGGGCAGGATCAGGGGGGCCTCGTTCTTGCGTTTCCTCCGCTCTTCCTCTTCCCGCTTGACGTCGCTGATCTTCCGGAAGACGATCTGAAATGACACCGAGGACACACGCGCATTAGCCCTGGGGGACAGCGGCTCCAGCCACAGAGCGCGGCCCCCCACCCCCTCACCACCTCTCCGTCGTCGCTCAGCCTGCCCCCAGGGAGCGAAGGCCCCCGCGGGACGTTCTTGGGCCTGCAAGTCCTCCTGGGCTCGTGCTGCCATGGACACCACTGACCTTTTCTTCCCCCCCGCTTTTCCAACAGCCAGGAATGGCTTGTCGCCATCATCCTCCAAGAGAAGCAAGCTTTGCCCCACCTGGTCTGCACATGTCAGGAGCCAGCGACACCACCAGGCTTCCCACCGACCCTGGTTGAAGTTTGGAATCACAAGGGAAGCTTTGCAGACAAATCATTCTTCTGACTGTACTTCAATCCGGAGCGCATTTGGGTCTCCAGAGGGGCAGGCTGGGCACCTGTCACTCCAAAAGCTCCCCAGGGGATCCTGGCACTGTGGGCTATGTGGTGGGCCGCTAACCAAAGGTCGGCAGTTGCAATGGAGCAGCAGCCGAAAGCAAGAAAGAGGAGTTGGGTGTTTAGAATTTCAGGTGGCTCTCAGGTGGGCAAGAGGAAGAGCTTCTGGTGTACCAGGAAGTGAGTGTGGTTGCTAAGTCTCCCACGAATGCTCTTTTTGTCCTGAGGGAGCTCATGGTAGATGAACACGCATGCAAACTTGGCCTGGCAGTGATAGCTCTTGGGCAGTGCTACGTGGGTCACACCAAAACCCCTTTCATGTGAACTCCTGTCATCCACACCAGCGCACTGCAATGTCACTGAGGCACCTCCTGCCACCCACTGTTTGAGAAGAGGCGATCAAGGCTCAAGGGTCTCTGTGCCACATAAAGGAGCCATTGGCCACCACCGGCCTGCACCCAGAGTATAAAGCCAACAGGTGACCAATAGACACATTCTGACAAGAACAATAAATCCCACAGAGTAAGGGCAGGCAGTCACACAGTCTCCTGCACTGGGCTCTGAGTACCATGTAAGTCACATATCAGTCTAATGTAAGTCACAACGTCCGATTCTTTTACCCTTGTCACACAGGAAAGCTACACCATGGGGGGCATATTTCCACCCCTTCCATATCAGAATTTGTGGGGAGCGACAGGCAGTATCTGCCTTTTTTATGTCAATCCCTGGCTCAGGGGCCAGAGGTATGGAGATCTTTCAGAATCAGAAGAGACATTCATGAAATAATGAATGGCGATGGTCGAGCAACATAATAAACATAACTCAGGTCCCTTAACTGTAACTGTGCTCTGGTGGTGCTGCTGGGTCAGCATTGGGCCCCAAGGCTGACAGTTCAAAGCCACCGGCTTCTCCTAGGGAGAAAGATGGGGCTGTCGGTCGGCTCTAGCACAAAGTCCCAGTGGACTGATCTGCTAATCGCAGTTGGTCTGCTACCTGCAAGTCAGGAGTTCGATACAACCACCTGCTCCAATAGAGAGAGATGAGACTTCCTCCTCCCCGTAAAGATTTCGTCTTGGAAACCCACAGGGGCAGTTCTCTTCAGTCCCATAGGGTCGCTCTAGGGTCACTCTGAGTCCAAATCAACTACACGGCAGTGAGTTTGGTTGTTCTTTTTGGAGTGATTAATCAGACATCCTGGTGGCATAACATGCTATCTAATTGGCTGCTAACTGTGAAGTCAGGACTTCAAAACCACAAACACGCTGCAGGGAAAAAAGGTGAGGCTTTCTACTCCCCTAAAGAGTTATAGACTTGGAAACTAACAGGAGAAGTTCCACCTGTCCTATAAGGTCACGACGAGTCGTGAAATTGAGTCCCTGGCTGTGCGTGATCAGCAAGGCAGGGCAGAGGCTCAGCTCATCTTCAGATTTCTCAAAGGCCAGTCTGTGGATGAATTTACACTCAAGTCACAAAGGTGGGGGTGGGTAGGATGTGTGCTCCCAGCCCTCTTTCCAGCTGCTTCAATCTTCAAGCAAGATAACTTGGGTCACAGGCAGTGGCTGAGCAGCCATTTCTCTTGCAGGCTGGAATGCTTTCCTGCCCCATACCTATACTGCCCAGCAGTGGCTTTACATCAGCCCCCTCTGGGCCGTGCTGCCATACCCTTGCTGCTCCCATCCTCTAATCCACAGGAATCCTGAGCACTCCAGAGCAGGCCCAAGAAACCCAGGCCAAGACACCAGAGGGAAGGAGGGATGCTGGTAAGGGCTATCAGAGCCCTTTTCTAAGAACCCCCCCACCTTCACCCTGAGCTCTGCGTCAGATGGTGGTTCTCTATGCTGGCAGCAGCCCCTGATCTCCTTCTGCCATCCAAATCTGCCTCTCAACAAGGTCCAGCTCAAATATCGCCTCCTCCAGAGAAACTGCCCTCATACTGGGTTCTAAGTAATCTCTGCTGCCTTCCAACACAAGCAGCCCATTCCTAGTGTGGTGGTCATGTGATTATGTTAATTTCATGATTGAGAAGTAGGGTGGAGTCTAGCCTGTTCATCTGGAGATAGCCATTGAGATAGCCAATGAGGCCTCCGTGTGGGCATGACTTTCTCCTGAGATTTCTGGGAAGTCTCATGATAGTTCCCTCATGGAGATGAGAAGCTATCTCCCCAGGTGTTGGGAGTCAGTCTCAGAGACAACAAACTATGGAGAAGACAAGATGGCAGCGTCCGAGGAGCTGGATGAGCTGGAGGAGAAGCCACATGGCCTTACTCTGATGGGACCAGACCTCTGCAGCTGGAGAAGCCATGTGGAGACCCTGGCCAGCGCTGAGTTGCTTCTACCACCACTGGATGCTGTTGATGGACCCTGAACCCTGCAAGGGAGGAGTCATGGGGAGAACCCTGCTGGCCCTGGGATTCTACACCCACTGGCCTGTGACTTCATGAGTCGGAAGGAGATATTATAGACTGGTATCAGGCATATGGGTTAATATCGGACTTATGACTTTGAACTGGACTGGGCTGGGATGCTTTCTCAGTGTCCCATTCCTCTTGTATATAAACCTTTTCCTTATATCCATATGCATGTCTGTGGATTTGTTTCTCTAGTTTACCCGGATTAACACACCTAGTGACTCTGTCTTACACCCATTGATCATAGAGATGCCGGCAACTTCTCCCCATTCTTGGGGGGAGTTGAGGGGGGGTGGAGCAGAGGGACGAATAAGGAAAGACCGGAAGATGGGCAGAGGAAAAGAGAAAGAGTGATAGAGAGGGTAGGATGCACTTAGAAGGGAAGATAGCTTTTAAGCTGATCACTTCATTTCCTGCCCTTTCTTTTTGTAGGACACCTGCTTCTGAATATGCCTTCCCATTGGCAATTGAAACGAGAAGTTTCTATTCCTTTTCAGGATTAATTCCTGCACAAGAGACTATCCTTACTGGTACCATATTCTACTCTTTCTGAAAGCTCCCTGAGGATCTACTGTCATATGTCACATAGTGTGCTTTATTTAAAGAAACAAAACAACAAAAAAAGACTTATTCACAGCTCTAAGATAATAGGGGCTACCGTATTTTTCGGACCATAAAATGCACCCAGTTTTTAAAGCAGGAAATCAAGAAAAAATATTTTGAACCAAATAGTACCAGTATACTAAAATGTTTATTAAAAGAAGGTCATATTTAACAGCATAAACTCAACAGTGGTGTTAAGAAGCATCATCGCTTTCATTAACAAATGAGAGGAGATGCGTGCTGTGCCGATCAGGTGACCCAGCTGACATTGAGACTCCAGGAGGCGGGACTTCCCCCAAATACACAGCAATCACAGCAGGCAAACAGCAGCAGGCAAAATGTGAGCAGGCACATGGGATCATAAATAAATGTCCTGGGGCACCACACCTTCAGACCACAAGGCACACCCTTGTTTCCCCCCACTTTGGGAGTGGGGGAAGTGCGTCTGATGGTCTGACAAATGTGGTGTCTTGTCCACTATGCCTAGCGCGTCACAAGTGCTTGGTGCCCAAAGGGTACCCAGTATCTATTTTTGGAATAAGTGAAGGGATGCATGACGCATTTCTGCTGACGGATCAGCAAGAGGATGTTTGCTGCCTGGGGAGCTGCAGTCTGAGAGTTACTCTTACTACTACAAAAGGATGCTTTGGCTGGGCATGGGCACACAGTGTTCTTTCCAACCCTACCTGGGGCAGTTCTACTCTGAAACCCTTGGGGTCACGGGGCCTCAGAATGGATTGTATGCCAACAACCCCCACCAACACAGCGTTCAGGATCAGAGAAGCCCTGGGGACTGGAAATAGGATATATTAAGATGGAAAAACCATGGAAGCACTTCTTCCTATAGTGAAGAATCAACACAATGGGTGTCCCAACAGGGTTTATCCCTCAGTGGACACAGGCTTAGTATCCATTCTTAGTTGACGAGTGTTAGCTCCTCCTTGAAGGCAGAGCTACACCCCGTGTCCATGCAAATGCCCCAGGAGTCAGGATTTTGCACTGTGTGGGCTGGGACCCCTGGCCTAAGCCAGGCCGCCTAGCCTGATGTTGTGGCGAGGTCATCTGCAGTGGCCATGGGTACATGTCGGCTACTGACTGACTGGACTGTCTTTGGTCACAGATATAGGTGTCCAGATCCTCAGAAACCTCTTGCTCTCCCCCAGAGGCCATCTCAGTGCATCCGATGCCACCTGCACATCACTGTGCTACCTGCACATCACTGTCTCAACTAAGCAACCTCCCTGCTTTGCCAAATCTTCCACACACTCTTTGCCAATCCGTCACCTCCACCTGACACGGCCAAAGGCGTTTGTTCTCACAGAGGGGATGTGATCCGGCCCGTGGGCTGATGTGGGATCTAAGCCTCTGGGTCCTTGTATCTGTTGCTTTTGGGGGGGGGCGGACATGGGGGGAGAAGTTAGTCATAGAGACTTTGTCTTTAAGGCAGCAGTCACACCCTTCACTTGCCATGTATGTTAGGTCCCAGTGAGCAGGGGGCAGAGGGGAAGCATGACTCCTGGCTGCAAGGCTCCAGCCCCAGGAGCTCTCTGCTCAGGGGTGCTCCACTCTTCCCCATGGCTGGAGTGTGCCCAGCGAGGATGTCCAGGACCCACAAACCCAGGCTGCTCTCTGTGCTCAACAGAGTCTCTGACTGGTGGTTCTGCTTTTCCAAACTGTCCCATTGCATCCTAACCACAGGCACTTCAACTTGAAACACCTGCCTGCTAACTGAATGGTTGGCACTTTGAACCCACCAGCCACCCTGTGAAGAAAGGCAAGACAGGTGGTGGCCGTCAAGACCCACAGCCTGGAAACACACTGTGGGGGTCCTGCTCCATCCGGTAGGGCTGCTCTGAGTGGACAACAACCTGATGGCCGTGGATTTGGTAGCCCAGGCAGACCTCAGTGTTCCTGCAGGCTTGGTCTTAAACTGCCACTGAGTGAGTTGCAGGGATATTTTGGTTTCCCTGCCCATGTGACAGTCACATTTGCACTGAGCTGCAGACTCTCGTGTGATGGTATCCTCACAAAGTTTGCCATGTTGTGGGACTTGCCAAGATATTACACGGAGATGCAAAGTGATCCCAGACTATTGGGAACATGGTGTGCCCCCAAAGGCTTTTTCAAGATGGCCACAAATCCTGAGGCTGTGAAACTCGTCCACCCACAGAATCTGCAATGTGCAGTGGACAAGCCTGGCTGTCCAAAGCAAACCAGACAACAGAAACTCTATGGACCATCACAGTCTGTGGACCAGCTAGGACCTCATCCTCTCATGCCCAGGGCACCCTGACTGTCAAGGACAATAATGTGAAGACAGACATATAGAACTGAGTGACCTTGAGTAGGTCTCAAGAATAGCTCGACACAATGGATGGGTGTATGGATTGTGATAGGAGTTGTACAAACCCCCCAATAAAATGATTTATTAAAATAAAAATGAAGAGAGAGAGAGAATCTCCGAGAGATGACAGGAGACTCACAGATGGGTGTCTCTATGTGCAGTACATATGCTCCTGAAAATTACATCCCAAAGGACTTCTGGTTCTACTTGCCTTCACATCTGATCTGATTCCATCCTCCCTCACCTGACCACTTGTATTTCGAGACTTGTCCATGTGCTCAGAGCAGATGTATTTGCAAGACAGAAAGAAACTTAGGGACAATTGTTGAATGCTGCTCTTGGGTGGACCCTGAGCTTCATGTGGAAGGCTATCTGGTGGTGTGGGAAGAGCCTGGATGGGGCATGGTAAGACGAGGTACTCATCTGGGTCCAGCAGGACTGAGCATGGAGCCAGAGCCTCTCACACCTTCCCTTGCTGGCAGAAGGCTCCCCACGCCCATTCCCACTCCCCATTTCCTACCTCCTCCTCCCTTCCTTGCCTTCTTCTATTTATTGGGCTTAGTTGTGAGACTTCATGTAGGGAAAGTGTTCTGTTTTGCAAGCAGTTGGATGAGATCATCCCTTAAGAATGTTCTGGAATATTCCACTCTTTCAGAACAAACAAATTGAATGGTTTCAATAAGCCACAACTCTGCTTGCACTGTGCTTCCCAGCATGTTGCACACGCTCAAGGGCATGGTCTCCTGTCATCCACAATCCCCTCGAGTGCGCGGCATCTCCATCTGAGTCTGTGAGCTGAGCCATCTGAAGCTTAGCAAGCAGACAGGGTTTCTTGGAAACACATCTGCCAGTGCTCTGGCTTGGGCGCCACTTCTTGTCACATCAGGGACTCTTGCACACAAGCCACACAGTCTGTCAGGACAGTGGTCTGGCAACCCCCGATCACCTTCAGGATGGGCCCAGTACTGAGAACAGACTACTCCTCAGAAGCCAGAGGTGGAATAAAGCTGAATGCTCTCTGGAAACCAGTCTCTTGTTAGCTGGCAGGGCATGCACTTTCCTTTGTCTGAGGTCTGGGGTTAGAGAGGTTAGGGAGAATGCTGGGAAGCATGAGATTTAGTGTGACTTGGGGGATGGACACATGACATTTAGTATGACTTGGGGACGGATGCCTCTGGGACAGGGAGGACCACTGTTCCCTGCTCACCTAGCTCAGCGTCCTTCAGTGGCCCCGAGTCTGCTGCTGGGAGGTGCCTTCAAGTCCAGTCCAACCCACAATGACTGTGCACAACAGAATGAACCCCGCCCCACCCTGCACTATCTTCCCAAGAGCTCTGAGGTGTGAGCCCATTTATGCCACCAGGTGTCATTCTGTCTGGTCAAAAGGCCAGGAGTCTGAGAGGCCTTTAATAAAGTTATGTGGAACTGAACCCAATTGCCACCCCTAGCTGCTCAAGAGGCAGGGCTTTCTGTGATTCTCCACTCTGTTTAGAAATCCAATTCCTCCAGCATCTGACCTGCGTCAGGACAACCCACCACCTCTTTCAACTGCCACAGAGGAAGCCTGGTCCCTCTCATGCCTAAGCTTTGCTCAAACACGAAGCAAGCCAGAAGAATGGGAACAGAGGTCCCTGAGCAAGAGGGGCCCTGGTACAGGTGTGGGAGATAGGTAGGCCTGGGGTAACCAGACTTTGCAGTCCTGATAGCACAGAGGAGGCTGGAGGGCAGCCTCAGGGGAGCAGTGACTTAGGAGAGTCTTTACATATGAAATTGAATAAACCCCAAAGTGAATCAGCTATTGCTGAGTCAGCACCGACCCTCGAGGACCCCAAGTGAGCCAGAATAGACCTGTGCTCAGCGGCGCTCTAGGAAGGAGATCGCCAGGCCTTTCCTTCAGGGCACCTTTGAGAAGACGCAAACTGCCTGCTTTAGCGGCCAAGGGCCTTAACCATTTGTACCACCCATTAACTCCAAAAGAGATATAACCCGGGTCCATTCTTCATCTCATGTGCTTTGGGCATGTCATCAGGAGAGACCAGTCCCTGGCGGACAGCACGCTTGGTAAAGTAGCGGGGTAGTGAAAAAGTGGCAGGCGCTCCCTCGATTGGCACAGCAGCCGCAACGATGGGCTCACACCTGAGAACCATCATGAAGACCAGGCGCTGTTTCACTCTGTGGTACACAGGGCCGCTATGAGTCGGTCCACACGGACTTCATGACATGTCACCACCACCACAAGTCCATTCTCAGTTGTTTGAATAAGTGAGCAGGGACTGAGGTGTGAACAATTAAAACACACACTGATAAACGGAAGGGGTTTCTGGTAGTTACATAATTTCATATCAACTTGAGAAATAAATGTAGAAGTGGAGTTTAGCCTGTCAATCAGGTCACAGCCTGGTGATACCTCCTTTTGGGTGTAGCCTTCTCTGGGGGATTCTAGAAACTTCCTCCCCCCCTGCCCCCCACTACCTCCCACACACTCTCTGCTTCACCTTCCTATTGACAATCTGTATAGAGTACACAAGGAGGGCTGGAGGAGCCGCCTGGAAAACCACACCAGCACTGAGATGCTTCTGCCGCCACTGGATCCGCAAGACTTTATTCCTACTGGTTTGTGATCTGCCTGCATTTGGCATTGTTGCATGTGACTGCGTGAGTCTCAAGAAGGATTTATGGATTAGTATTGGACTTATGGGCTGATGTTGTATTTATGGACTTGATCTGGACTGGACTAGGCTGGACCGGTTTCTTACTGTACATTTACTCTTTAATATAAAGCTCTCTCTGACAGATATGTGAGTGTTTATGGATTTGTCTCTCTGTCAATCCTCATCTAACACAGAGTTCATTTTGGTTTTCACTGGACTCAGACACACATTTCTAATCAGAAACAAGCAGACAGACAGCAGTAAAAAGAAGTATCAGCCAGAAATGGTCCCAATTCTCCCACTGACCAGTCGCTGTGACCTCGGGCAAGCCGTGTCCTTTCCTGGCTGGACTGAGTGTATGCTTCTTACAGCAAGCTGCACATTAGATGCCCCAGGAGGGCTTGTTAGACACCTAGATTCCCAGGCCCCAGCCTGAATCTCCCGAGTTCGGACTCACTGCGGCTTCATGATCAGAAAATGACTTTCGCAATGAGCTCCCCAGGGGATCCAGAGGCAGGCCGCTTGGCTCACGTCTGCTAACCACGGTCCTGGAAGCCCTGGTCAATGTCTTGTGAGGTCACTCAGCTGTCCTGTGTGTGTGCACGCATGCTCACATGTACATGTGCCACAGGCCACACAGCCCCCTCTCTCTCTCGGGTTCTGAGCCCATACGTTGAGCCTGCCTCGACCATCCTGTACAATGCCCAGGACGGGATGATGCCCGAGAGGTGACTGAGAGGGAGCTGGTCAACCCGGCGATTAGTCATGACTCCTTGTGGCTACATACACCCCTTGTGACTCTTGTCCTCAGCGCTTGGTGATCCCTTGCACAAAGGAACACGATGTGGCCTGGTCCTGCATCACCCCCGTTACGAGTTGCAAAGGGAGAACCACTAAAGCTCTTCCGTTTAATGTCAGCACACAGGTCTTCACTGGCCTACGGGTGGTAGCTGCTCCTGAGATGCATTGGCTGGGACTTGAGTCTGGGTCTCACATGCAAGGCAAGAAGCCTACCACGGAACCTGGTTCCCCAAACAAAAATGCCACTGTTTCCCTTGCTCTTTTCACAAAAACAAAAGCAAAACTCAGGACCATGGAGTCGGTGCTGACTCTGAGGAACCCGTTAGGATGGGGGGAGCTCCCCTGTGCGTTTCCCCTGTAAAGGAGTAGAAAGCCTCGTCTTCTACCAAGGAGTGACTGGTGGTTTCAGACTGAAACCTTGTGGTTAGGAGCGCAATGAGTAACCAGTGCACCACACCACCAGGGCTCCTTCTCTCTCTCCCTAGAACCAGGGTGTGTGTGGGGGGTGGGGAGGTGGAGGGGTATCTGGTTCACTGTCTAGAGGGAGGGGCAAACAGTTGGTGAGCATCAACAGCATGCAGAGCAATCAGTGAGACACGCCGAGGGGGCCGTCTATGTTGGGGCACAGACCTCTCCTCACGATTGGAGGCCCTTTGGCTCTGGCTTCAAAGGGCCAGGAGCAGCGGCAGGTCGGCAGGCAGCCTGGTCTAGTGACCTTCCTCCTCATTTCCTCACACACCAGCCTCCCCACTCCACCCCCAGTAGCCCTGACTGCTGACCTTATGGCAGTGTCGGTAAAGACGAAGGTTCACAAACGGGGCCCTTGCATGAACTTGGAGCCTGGAAAACAAATGCAGCTGGATGGAGACTGGTAAGGACGGAGGTTGAATTTGAGAATGCTGTCCTTCAGCTGCCTCATCGTGGGGTCCAAAACTGAACTTGTTCTCTCCACTGCATCAGGAGGCTGGAGGGGAGGGAGGTCCCAGGGAGCTGGAAGCCCGTTCTGGTCAGTACTTATTCCCTTGTTCACTAAGACTCTGTGGGGCTGCTGCCCCCAGCACCACTCTCCAAGGGTGCCCAGGCTTATCAGAGAGACAGGATGGCAGCCTGCTCCTTCAGCCCCACCGTGTTAGGGGGGTCTAAAGGGGGACAGAGAAGGAGGATATTCATGGAGTCAAACTCAAGGTCCTGTCCTCCAGTCTGATTTCCCTCATGGTAAAAGTGGATATGACAACTGATTCTATAGACCCACTCTGAGGATTCCAGAAGAGCACAATAGTACCCCCTCAAGATGGGTGGGCGGCATGAATATTCCATGTGGTGTGACCCTGGTGATGATCCCAGAAGGCCGAGAAAAGGCAGCGCTCCCAGGGCCAGCACATGTACAGACACAAACAGAGAGATGGCCTGCAGAGTCCTGTGGACACAGACCTGGTAGCAGGGGCTGGCCCCGCAGGGAAACCAGCCATGCTCCTGGTGCCACGTGCAAAGTTCCACGAGCTTTTCCTCCTGCTATTTTAAAAGGACCCAAGGAGGTAGGTGCAGGTCTTATGCTCGCCCTACAAGCGAAGGAGCCTCGGCGGCCTGAGGTTCAAGGATTCCCCCACAGCTGGCCCAAGTGAACAAAGGAGAGCAGTCTCCTTCTGTAATGAGCACAGCCTTAGAAACCCAATCGGTCCCTCTGCTTGGCTCGACAAGTCAGGCCAATTCATGGCAGGGGGTTTATGAATGAAGAAACGGAGACATAGAGAGGATAGGAGACTCCCCACAGGACAAAGCTAGGGGAGCTGTGCTGCACACCCGGGGTGTCAACGTTTCTGCCCATGCTTTACACCACCATACTGCTAGGGAACGCCTTGGGTTTTAGGGAACAGGACCATCATCTCTCAATGTATGTCGAGGTCCTCTCTTTCTCCATGTCACCCTCCCTTCTCTTTAGCATCACCCCCTGAGCATCTTCTCCACCACCTCCAGTGCAGCCTAGGGAGCCCGACTAAAAGGAGAAGGCAATCCAAGAGCAAGCGGGGCTCTCAACACCCTGAGGGAGGGGATGAATTCATGCTGCTATGTTAGGCTATGCTAGGCTCTGTCAGGCTCTTTGGTTGGTCTGGAAGATTAAGGAGTTACCATGGAATCCAGACTCTGATTGGTCAAGTCAAGAAAAGGGGGCTATGTACCATGTGGACCTGAGTGTGCTGCTTACTGGAAACTCTTGTCTCCCTGGAGGTTCCTGGGGCTGCCATGAACTCTGCTAGCAACTAGCTGCCTCAGGGCACTGGGAAGGAGAAACAGGAGTGCACAGAGGTCATGGTGGACTTAATCCATGGAAAACTGACTGGGACATTCAGCCAAGGTGCCCGGCCCACTAACTCCCAGGGCGCTGCTCCTGGGCTGGACTTTCCCATCTCATTTGACATCTCTGCTTCCATCTGTGTTCATCAAGAAATGCCTTGCCAAACTCCAGTGCCATCCACCAAAATGAGACCCAGCGCTCATTCCTGTGAGAGTTCCACACGGAGTGGTGGGCACCGAGAGTAGATCGTCTACCTGCTCTGTTTTGACACCTCTTCTGCAGTCTTTGCTATGGCTGTTAACTGTTGCCATGTCATCTGGACTCGGAGACACCATGCGACAACAGCACAACCTGCTGCCAAGCCCTGCATGATCCTCACGATGCGTTGCTGGCTGCACCCGTGTGATGTGTGAGGCTTTCATTTTACTGCTTTTGGGAAGCTGACCACCAGTCCTTTCTTCCTAGTCTAAGTCTGCAAGTTCCACCGAAAACCATTTAGCACTTTAGCAACATGCCAGCCTCTCTGGAGAGATGAGTGGTAGCTGGCTGCGCTTGAAGCTCCTTGGCCAGGAGTCAAACCTGTGTCTCCCACATGGAGGAAGGTGAGAATTCTACCACTGAACTACCACTGCCCGCTGTTTCTTTAGGAAAATTGAAATCCCGGAAGGATGGCGGCCTTTCTTTCTCAAGTTCACTGGTGAAGGAGGCACGCCCCTGGTGGGTGCTCAGGGAGGAGACAACACGGTTGTTCAGGGAGGCGTTGGTGCCTGGCATTTTACCAGGGTCAAACTTACCACTCTTCTTGGGGTTTTTCTCACCCTTGGTTTCCTTTACTGCCTCCCTCCAGCCCCCACCAAAGCCCTGCCCTTCGCTCTTGGTCCTCTACACAGCCATTGTGCCAGGGTCGTTCTGCCTCATTGCTCATGCAGTAGGCAGCTGAGGGCCCACAGAGGCGCAGGTGAGACCCCAAAGCAAAAGTCCACCTTGTGTGTGCTGGCAGCCAGCACTGGGAAATGACTTGCTTTTTCTAAGTCTCAGTTGGCTCCATGAAAGGGTACCTATTTTCAGCCTTAAGGCCTGGATATGGAAGACGGGAGAAGAACTAATGCTTTTCAACTGTGGAGCTGGTGAGGAGTATGGAAAGCACCACGGTCTGCCAAAAGGACAAGCAAGTGTGTCTTCGAGGAAGTACGGTGGAAGCGTTCCTTAGAGGCAAGCGTGGCCAGACTTTGTCTTGCATATATTGGACATGTTGTCAGGAGAGGGGAAGGCCTTAGATGTGATGGATTGGCACGGTGGCTACAACAACGGGCTTAAATGTAAGAATAGTTGTGAGGATGACACAGGATCAGGAGCTGTTTCCTTCTGCTGTGCATACGACTGCTATGGGCTGAAATCAACTCAATGGCACCTGCCACCGCCACCACCAATGTCACCCCCACCACCACCAATGTCACCCCCACCAC
>PVJH01032669.1:0-22423 GCA_004026705.1 Nesogale talazaci | reverse complement strand
AGCTTGTTAGCAGTGTTTTCCCTGACCCCTGCCTGCGTCCAAAGCTTTCTGCAGGTCCACGGTCCAAAAAAGGTTAAGAACCGCTCTTGGCAACTAGAGGGGGCGGGGATTGAGGCGCCCCTGGCGGCCCCGGGTTTAGTTATTGCTGAGTGGGGGGAGCGAAGTGTGGATCCCGAGGGCAAGCACCCGTCCCTGGAGGAATTTCTCAATCACTTCCGTTTGCTTTCAGCTTAGATGCTTGGATTGACTCAAAGACACTTGTAAACTACTCCTACCTCCGCTTTGGGATGCAAGTTTGAAAGTCAGAAGTTATGCCAGGAAAAGCAGATGTGTGTTAGTGTGTGTGTGTGTGTGTGTGTGTGTGTACACACGACAGTGCTCATGGAAAGTGAGTGTGTGCAACAGAAGGAAAATGACACTTGTAATTAAAAGGAGTAATTAAAAAATATTTATCCAAGTGTGCCAATGGTGAAATGGTTACTTTTTAGGTAACTATCAAAACTGGGAATCAAATGCTCCTATTCTGGAAAACATTAGCACATATAAAGGGAGAATATTACCTAAGAAGACAGAAATTTCCTAAAGAAGATTTTAATCCAAGTGGATTAAAGTATCTATTGCCTAATTACACCACTGGAATTTCATAATGGGGGTATACAATGTAAAGGTGGTAAAATAGCGACACTTATAATGTGTGCATGCAGAGACTTAGAGCGTGACATTTAAGTCTTACTGAAGTCTTCAAAAGAGTTTATAAATTACATCTCTTTTCATACACAATCCTTTCTTGGGTCATTATAAAATAAAATTCCCCACAAGTTAAAGTGCCTGGGGGTTCTGGACACTAGCAAGGAAGCGGGACTCAGGATCAGACACTCAGTATCTTAGCTGATACCTGGAGAAACTATTGGATGATATCCACTGTGAATCTTGCTAACAGCTGTAACACTTTTCACTAAGCACTTTTCTCCCCTTTCTATTCAAATCCCACCTAATAAAAAGACACCAAGTGTGTAAGATTGTGAAGAGTAAAGACAGAAGCTTCCTTTGAGTTCTCTCACTCTTTGTTCTCTTTGTAAGGACTTGGTATTTAAAGATGAACTCTGTTAACTCTCCTTTAAAGGGGCTTCTGAGACAACCTAATCATTTCCAAAAGGGCTGATAGGGCTGGAAGGTAGTAAGTCTTTCTGTGATGACCTCTGCAGCCCCAGTGGTGTAGTGCTCATACATGGGCCTGCTAAATGCAAGGTCAGCAGTTTGAAACCACTAGGCCCTGGGAAGACCAAAGATGGGCTTTCCACTCCCCCAATGGGTTGCACTCTCAGAAGACAGAGGCATAGTTCTTTCTATTCTGTCCAAATATGGTCATTATGAGTCAGTATTGACTAGATGGCAATGTAGTTATTTTTTTTCTCTTTAATTTATTAGCTTACCTTCAAATTAAACACCTGCAAACAAGCCTCGAGATGTGTTGTAAATCAATGATTATGAAGTGTTTCTATGTTTGGAGGAGTTTGGTTTGAGGAAATAAGAGAATTGCCACAATGGCCTTTTCTATGTGCAGTTTGTGTGTGGTTTAAAATTTTTTGTTCTCTAGCTTTTTTTTTTTTTCCTAATCGAGAATATTTCTTTTCTTTTTTTTTTTTTTTTTTTTTTTTTGCATCACTGCTCTCCGGTGGTGGGAGTAGGAGGCCCAGCCCCACTGCTGGAATTGAACCTCCATCCCAGTGGGCCGCAGTCCCGCGCACAACTACTACGCCACCAGGGCTCAGCCTTCTTTCTTTCTTTCTTTTTTTTTTTCTGAAAATATTTCATCACTATTCTTTTGGCTCCCTCATTATTAGCTCACTTTTCCTCAGCATCTTGACTAGATCTGGCACATAATGGGTGCTCAAAAAATATTAACTGAATGAATGGATAAGCATAGCCTTTTGGTTTCCCAATGGTGCCTCAGAAGAAAGGTCTGGTGACTGCTTCTTAAAGGGCCTGTCCACGCAAACCCTGTTTAATCCAGTTCTGCTCAGAAATACATGGAGTGTCCAAGAGTTGGGAGTCCACATGAGAAGAGTGATTATTTTACTAGTATTTTGCATCAACTGTGTTAAGATGTGTTCTTCACACATGTGTACGCACACACAGTTTGATGATTTGCTCTGTAAGGATACCTAGAGTCACCAGAGTCCCGGGGAAGAGTTGACTATATACTGAATTCACCCTTCAGACAGAGCTATGTGAAGTCACCAGGAATTAATAGATGGTGTTCATCTTATCTTCTTTTGGATTTTGCTGGGTTTAAACTTTATTGTAGGATAGGTGGAGCCTCCATTTACCAAGAAGTGATGATTGACATCTGATCAGCGGAAATGAGAGAAGACATCACAAAAGATTTACTTTCTGACCACCCTGGGAAAGAGCTGGAAGGAGCTGTGAAGCAAAGGCATGTATTTCCGCAGAAAGGGGAAGCCCACACCCCAAAGAGAGGGAGGGACCAGGACGAAAGTGAGTAGTTTCCTGAGTGGGTGAGTTCTGGCATACTGGGTAGCCCGGGATACTCTCGAGGGAAGAACCCACCAGGAAATTTACAGTGACTGGGTTCTGTGGCTCTATGACCTTGGGCAGTGCTCTCTGATCCAATTTCTTACCAGCAGAGTACACGTGGGGAGGAATGGTGCCTTATTCTCACACCATGGGACTAAGCACCCTCATTTTGTTTTAAGTCTTCCAAGCACTTCCTTGAAGCAAAGTAAAATCTGAGGAAGCAGTTGAGAGCACTGATAGTAAGAGAAGGTTCTCTTCCTGGAGTTCCGACTTCATACTGCTCATTGCACCCTCCCAGCAGTGTTGCCCACTGGGCTCTCCAGTGCCCGTGTTACATATAACAGAGTTAAGAGTCAGCATCCTTCTCATTGCTACCTTTCCCAGGGGCTAGAAGGTGTAAACTGGGATTTGAACTTAGGTCAGTCTAGTTCCAGAGTTGTGATCTTTATTAATCAAAGCAGGCTAGAGCCATACACTGTCACCTGTTTGCCCCCTGAGAATTTAGCTGTTCTGTTTGGCTTGATGAATATGGTCAGAACATTATGTTTTCTTCTAATTATAAATCTAAAATTCTAAATAATTTCATTTCAGTCACTTCAGAAAGTGATCATCCCATGGCTCACTTTATACCAATGCCAACTTATGACAATTCTACACAACTGAGCCACCTACTCATTCGGCAGGCATTTGTTATCTGTCATTCCAGAAAAACCAGGCTTCTCTGCCTATGATTTGGACCTCCACTAATATTCTCTTGGAGATCCTTCCCTTTAGAACCATACATCCTTACTCTATTCCTTCTCAAAAAAACCAAAACAAACCATAAACCTCATTGGCATCCCCTTGCTCACTCATAGAGACCTGTAAGACAGGGTCGTACTGCCCCCGTGGGTTTCCAAAGCCATAAGTCTTTATGGCTCTGTGGGGAAGCCCCATCTTTTACCCCAAAGAACAACTGGTAGGTTTTGAACTGCTGATCTTGAGGATCGCAGTCCCACTTGTAACCACAGTGCCACCAGGACACCTTTCTCGTCGTCATCTGTGGAGAAGCCCTGGTGGTGTAATGGTTAAGTACTCAGCTGATATGTGAAAGGTTGGCTGAGTGCAAGCTCACCTGCTGGCTGCAGGGAGGAAATCCTAGTGGTGTGTCCAGGACACCTGGGTGCCACTGGGTTGGAACCAACTCCACCACTCCCCTTGATATGACTGCATGATTGAACTACTCAGTTGTATGATATGTGCTAATCCAACTGTTGGAAAAAAGAAAACAACACCAACGGTATTCTGTAGGGAAGAGGATCTTTAGACCTCTTCAGATGGAGCTGGACATCATAACTGCAACTGAAATTCAGAAGTGGCCTTGTTTCTAGCTCAGATCAAAACGTGCTAAATCAGAAACAGAATCAGATAGTAATGCCATGTGTGTCAATAAGATGTCATTCTCTCCATTTCTGACACTGGGAGCGAAAAAGAAGTTTTCATACCTTCAAGAAGATAAACGCAGCAGCACCGTGGGCTCACAATCTGAAGAGACAGCAATGACGGTGATGGAAGACCTACCAGGAGAAGGGCCTGCGCCTTTCAGTCAAATGCATATTTTCAGCTATATAAAGGATTGAAGAAGTTCAGAAAAGGTCAAGGAAGCCAAGAGGCTTTTCTTTAAATGCAGTAGATGCTTCATTGATATATATGTGCAATATGCCTACAAAAATGTGTATATATACATACACACACATACAGAGAAAAAAGACCCAAAGAGATCATAAAAGTTTCATTATTTCTAGAAGGAAAGGGTTCAGCAAATAAAAAATTAGTCACTGACATCTACCCAGAAGGATTCCCGAGGCAACCCTGGTTTCTGGAAGGTGCCACCTGAGGAGTCTCCTTTTTCATGCTCGGGGTGCTTTTTGAGTCAGAACCAACTCGATAGCAACTAATAATAAAATAATTAATATCAACTTTGATGAATAATGGATCGCTTCATTTCTACCAGCTATTAGTCGATTTGTCCCACTGTGGCACATTGGGAAGCTCGCTCATTCATGGCAACAGGTGTCAATGGAGCTTGCAGAGTAAGACAGACTAGGAAGAAAGTCCTGGCTCTTGTAATTCACAGTGTTTTCATTGACTTGTTTTTGGACCTCTATTACAAGGCTTTTGATAAGATCGCAAACTGCTAACATGTTTCATTAAATTTACGTAAAACAAAACAAACTGAAGAGTCGGCATGACATGTTTTTATTCAAAAGTCAATATTATCCATGTAGTATTTGGAATAATATATGCACATACCTCTCCATAAGTTAGGTCAAGCCATAATTCATTAAACAGTCATGATCTGTTGTAAGGGCATATGAGTCAGGGCACTTGTTATGGACTGTGGAATAACATGACTCACCAGGACTCTCAAGGTCACTTGTCTCTAACCGTCTCCCCTCCTAGTCCACCTCATGATTTTGTTGTTGCTTGATACCTTTTGTTTGATTGAAGCCGCAAAACAGTAAGAGGAAACCTCTCCCTCCGAAGAAACAACGCATAGGAGTGAGGGTAGCATCTCTGACCTTCTCTGGCTTCTCTATTGCCATGGGGCAGAAGTCAGACATGCCTTCATCCTCCACTCTTCTTTATTCTGACACCAGCCCTTCCTCCCATGACCTTCTAATTTTCTGCTGCGTTCAATAATTTGTTGCAATGGCCACGCAGAACTCACAATACTTAAGATTAAAGTGCAGGGCAAGAGCAGGGAGTTATTGGGGAAGCCAATGGGTCACACCACAAGCCAAGATCAGAAATCATTAAGGATATGGCCATTGGCCCCAGCAATACTTTTCCTCAGCCAGCAGTCAAGTCTTTCTTTAGTCCTCAGCCTCTCTGCCTTGTGGTTCCTACACCTCTGCCTCTGTGGTCTAGGAAGGAAGCTTGCCGCCCTGCCTCATAGTCACAGAATCTCAGTTCTGCCTTGTTTCCTTGTCTTGGCCTCTGGTCTCAGCCGAGATCCTTTGCTCTGCCTCCTGGTCTACATAAGTGACAATGTTTCTGTGCTAACTGTAAAGTGGAGAGCCCATTCCATCTTTGTAATCTGTTCTCAGTCTGAAAGCTCCACTGAAGCCTGTTGGGTGATCCTGTTGGTATTGGGAATCCCAGTAACAAATCTTTCAGCATCACAGCAACCCACAAGCCACCACAATAAAACAAACTGACAGTCAAATCATACACAGGATCTAAGTTGTCAAGGATTTTGTCTTGCCTGGATCCCCAATCAATGCTCCTGGAAGCAGAAGTCAGAAAATCAGACAACATGTTGTGTTGGATAAATCTACTGCACAAGACCTCTTTGAAGGCTCGAAAAGCAAGGATGTCAACATGTTGAATTGGAAAAAGTTATGTTCTTTATATTGTTTCAACAATAAAAATGTAAAGAAAAAAAATCCCATTTGGCATTTCTTAATGCTTTATTGTTATTTTTTTTTGGTAGAATTTTTGAAGCAGCCCAAATAGAATATTCCCTTTGAACGAGAAGCAATAACTACCCAACAATTGTTTTTAAATGGAGATGCTTTCATATATACAAGAGTCATTGTACATGCAAATGATTCTTATTTGACCCTCTTCCCTAATAGTTCACCAATGAAAGTAATTTTTCGCCCGTAGTGATTGCTTACTGCTTCCAGGCACCATGGCTCATGCCACATCCTGGCTGAACCGTGAAGCAGACGATAGCATTGTTCCTAGGCAGTTAGGTGCCATCATGCTGGTTCTGACTCAGATCAACCTGATGTACAACAGAAGGAAACAAGGAAACAAAGCCCAATCCCGCGTCTCCCTCATAATTGTTGGGAAGTGTGACCTCATTGCTGCTGCCACTGGTCAAAGGCCTTCCTCTTTTTTCTCACCTCTCTACCATGCTAAGCACGGTCCTTTTCTAGGGACTGGTTTTCCCCCAACTATATGTGAAAGTGAGAGAGGGGCTAAGTAATATACTTCCAGTTGCACAGCTGAGCAGGGATTCAGTGTAAGGCAGTTTGATGCCAGGGCCTGCATTCTTAACCCACTGCATTACACTGGCCAACTGGGATTAAGAAGGTCTTTTGAACACCCCAAACCCCTCATTTCTCTGCGTATAAGGCTGGCCCTTCCAGAGACTGGCATTCTTTCTTGGCAACACCCCACCTTTAGAGATTCCTAGAGCCTTCAGCTCAACTTGCACAGTCTTCTTGGCTTCAGGCCACACCATTTTCCTGGCTATAAAAGCAGCATATGGCTGGGAGGCCTACCTTGTAGTAATTAAAGAGGTGCAAGGTTTGAATTCCCAGGATGAGTCAATTGAGGGGCCCACAACCAAGAAGATTTCCAAAGAACTTTTCAAACTTTTTCAGCCACTTGAGAGGGATTGGTGGCAGAGAGGAATATCTTTGTTTTCTAAATAAATGTGCATAAGTTTTAAATCTAAATGCTTCACACGTACCAGCTTGACCTGGTAATGAGATTATGTGACATCAAATTAATGCCAGTCGTAAATAGTGTATTCACCGTGCACTCTCCTTTGTATTAATTGGCACCAATAGCACAAAATAGGTTGCTTCCTGAAATGTAAGCCTAGCAATTAGGGCCTTGTCAAGTCCCTATCAGATGTTGGCAAAATAATTGGTTTTGTAGTTGTTTTATTTCCCCACTCAAAAACAGGTCTGACAAAACACACCAGTGGCATTCATGATGAGCATAACTGGAATAAGCGTTAGCTGCTCTGGGCTCTCTGTGCAAGTGGCATGCTTGGAAAACTGATCTGTACTCACACATACAACATATTTCCTCAGCTCATCTTGAGGTTCTGAGCAGGAATCTGGGTCCACTGAACTTATGAGAGAGAGAGGGGGGGGGGAAAGATGGAGAGAAAAATTCATGCACATTTTCCACCAACTCTTTGAAGTCCCCTCGTGTTGCTTGACCGTACTTTTTTTTTTTTTGCCAACAAGAAAAACATTGAAAGAGAGAAATGAATCCCCTGATCAGCAACTTTGGTCCCAGTGTCCAGGAGTGCAAGAGTTTAAAAAGCAGAAAACGAGAAAAATGTAAGACCTTCTCATCCCTCACAAAGTCTTCTAGTGGTGTTAGTTTGGGTTTTCCCACTGACCAGGTGGGAAGGAAAAAGGCCTTCAAAAAAGAGTAAATGCAATGAAATATTAGGAAATCTTAAAAAAAAAAAGAGTGGAGGAAAAAAGTGAGGGCAAGTAATGTGTTTCAGCATATAAACATGCTCAAGATGTATTATAAAGGAAGTAAATTGCCTAACTGCTTGTCTAAGTGGGTCCTGTGATAGTAGAAACAAAACAAAATCGCAGTACCTTAGTCTGTATTAAAATATGATAAGTGTGTAGGTAAGACATCTAGAAAGATGACTATATTGCAAACTATGAACAGTGGGTATCCCTGAGACTGGGAATTATGGAGATATTTTACATCTGGTTGTCTGCGATGCTGACTTTCATACTGGATTACATTTACAAGAATATATTACTTCTCTAATGAGAAAAATTGTGTTTTTCTTTTTAGGTAAAAGGGCAATATATAAAGAAAAAACTGAAGGTACTTATACCCCAAGGGAACAATTATCTCATCAATTATTTATAACGTGAGCCTTTCCTGTGACATTCAATATGTGTTTTCTTATTTGAAGGTAGTCTTACATATTTTGTGTATATGAGAGAGGAAACCAGGAAGAGATTTATGATGCGCTCTGTATTGAGCTTTTGAGGGAAGCTGGTGACTTTCAAATGGAAGCACTTGATATATGGTAACTGTGGGTTTAAAATGTGAATGAAGGAAAAGAGCTGAGAAGAAGAGGGAAAGAAACTCAAAAGAGATGTGTCCCTATCCTTAACTATGGGAACAGTGAAGACATTTGTTCATTCTTTCAATAATATTTTTTGAATCCCCCCTACGTGCCATACACTTTACAGACAGAGAGGAACTCATAGTCCAGGGGGAAAGTAAGATACAAAGGAAGTAAATTTGTGAACCTGTATATGATTAGAAATCCAAGTGCTGTACAAAAGAGGAAGAGAGAGGTAGTTCAGATTGCCGACAGAGTTGGCCTTGGGAGGAGCAAGTCACAGAACTGTTTGTAGATAAATTGAAATTTAGAGAATAAGAAGAGTAAGAAAAGGGTCTATAAAGACAGGTATCTCAAAGAAGGGGAAGTCAGAGGTCTTCCTGAAGGAGGGAGCGGTGGGACAAGATCTGAGACTGGAAAGAAGGAAGATGGGTGGTTTGAAAGCCCCTTTGGCTAGAATTAAGAATATTGAGGCGGGGGCCAGAGAATTTTTGGTCTCTGAGATGAGGAGCTTGCATTTTATCCCCGAGTAAAAGGGGAAGCCACAGAAATATTTCAGGCAAGGGGACATTAGGATATTTTTAATTTTTGAAAAAAATCATTCAGGTTACTCTGTGGAGAATGGGGTTGTTCAGAAGAGAAATCAAAGTGACTCTCACTTGTGTAGATTTGGTAGGGGTGGCAGAGGCAGAGGTATCTACATCCAAAGTCAAGGTCGACTGGGCAGGACCTGGTGAAGGCAGGGATAGCGGAAGTGTCAAAATGAGTCCAACATCCAGAGCAGATGACTGCATAATATATTTTGCAAAGTCAATGCTCTATATCCTACTCTGGTGAGTAGTAATATTAATGCAACCATTCGTCTCTATCCCCCCTCCCTCCCTCACACACCAAGTAGAGGAGCATATAAAACAGGAGGAACATATAAAAATCTATGGCATGGAAACAACGACTCCACATGGAGCTAATGGACCCGTAGCAAGCATCGGTCTCCAGAGTTCTAAAAGCAGAACTAGATGGTTCAGGGCTACTCTTCCCAACCACCCTGAAAGTAATCATGGAAGGAGGTTGTAGGCCGAGTGGGAGAAATGTGGAACATAACTCAGAGTCGTGAAAGCTGGCAGCCTTGCTGGCCTCAGACAGTGACTGACAAGCGTCCCAAGTCACCCCCGTTCAGGTTGGGAACTGAACTCACCGCTTGTGTCAGAATAACAAACTGCTGAAGATCAAAGGGGGCAAAGAGCAAAGGGTTAGACCAGAAGGAGGGAGGGGCACCGGAAGCACAGGGAGGAAGCGGGCTATGCAGTGGTACACGAGGCCATCGCAGTGGATGAGTGGAGACAGCATGTGTGTGCGTTCTTGCATGGAAACACTTTACTTTGCTCGTTGAACCATCACCCACTTTACAGCAAAAAGTTAAAAACAAAGAGCCCCCAAATTATTGTGCAGAAACTGCTGCCCTTCATATAGATAAATAATCACTAGGTAAAGAATATAAAAGAATAAAACCTCATAATCAACAGCACAAATTCAGAGGACTAAAAATAACAAGAAACATAGAGGACCTGCACGAGTGACAATTTAAATCTCTGGTGAAGCCTTCAAAGCAGAAGTGAATAAGTGGAAAGATACCATGGTCTTAGAACCATGGAATACCAAAGGTGGCCATGTTCCATAAGGTAAGGTTATAAAATTAAATGGGATTTTAATGCAAATACCAACTATTTGATTTTGAATGCATGAGACAAATTGAGCCAGGCTTTCGCTTGGAAGAATAAACAACCCAGCCAGGAAAACATCGGGAGAGAAGGGCAATGCAAAGAATCTAGTATTTAGATCGGATAACCAAGCTTGACTATAGGCCAGAGCAATGCTGCGTCTGTGGGTTCCTGAGACTAAGTCTCTGTAGGACTAGAAGTCCTCATCGTTCCCCCTTGGAGCAGCTGACGGTTTCCAGCTGTTGACTGTGCTTAGCAGCCCAAGGCAAAACCCGCTATGCCCACCAGGGCTCCCTAGAGATGGAAGAGCAGTGAAAAGGCAGAGAGTGACACTGAGAATCCAGTCATAGGAGGAAGGATAAGGGCTGCTAAGTAGCAGGGCCAGGCTCCCTCGCCTGGAGGTATAGAGGGTGGGGGCCCTGGCAAATGCTTTCCTTGCTGACCACTTTGCAGAGTAAGTAGACCCTGAGGGGGTCTGCCCTCACCGTGAGGCCCCTGGTCTCTGCTGCTTGCCCAGGGTCAGCTCTTAGGCAAGAATATCTCCCTGCTTTCTGCCTTTGTCTTGCCCACCTTTGGGAGCTTGGGTCAGGATTTGTTCCCAGCAACCAAGATTTTGATAGGAAACTCACTGAGGCTGATGCTTATCTAAACATTTTGAAAGAACGATTAAAGCTTTTTGATGACAAGCTTCAAAACTGCAGAGGTGAATAACAGAGAAAGAGAACTTAAACACTCAAAGAGACAACAAATATCACCGTAGAATCAATCAAACCCTGCACTGAATTTCTGCAGATTGCTGAAAGTATTATCAGTCCTGTTGGTGCCAAGGTGCCCTTGGAACCTATGATAAGTACAGTGCCTTCCCCGTGGGTCTTACCTTTAGAACCTGCTCAGTTGTATAAGTCAGAGCAGCGTCCATCCTCCCCACCAGTTGCACCTGGATAAGCTACCCTGGGTCACCATCAGACTTCAACACCAAATAGTACAGGCAGCGGACACTCACCACCTAGTAGCAGTCTACCTTCCCCAAGCCATGCCAACTTGTCTCCGAGCACCATCCTAGAGTTCTCTTACCCCAGCAGTGAGGATGAAATCTAGGATGCTGATGAATTCCATCAAAATGGCTCCTCCCCCAAATGTTTAATAGATTTCTCTGGATCTGCTTCGCTCTGGACACACAGCAACTCAGGAAATAGTCTGAAGTGCCAGGACGGCACAGAATCGCAGAATTCTTCCTTGCCCAATGGAACAAGTGATTCCCATGACGCTAGAGATGGTGAATTGGAGGCAGGGTCAGTGAAAGAGGACAAGAGGGTTATCAGGCACAGGTTATCTTGTCCCAGGTTCAGCTTGAATGGCTCTTACTTAGGTCATTCTTCCAACATTTATTCTTGAAAGGCGAGCTCTTGTCTTTTAGAAATGTATACAGACTCTTGCACATCCAGACCTGTCTATCAAGCATTATGGAAGTGCCTGGGTGCTGCCAAGCGCTGGACTGTGAAACAAAGTTTACCCCTGATGGTCAGGTGGCAAGCATTCTGAAGCAGCCCTCAGTCTTCTTGCGGGGGAACCTCTCTGCCTTCTTACTGCAGGGGTTCCTATCTCAGGGATGCTGGGCTTGCTGATGCAGAGGGGTGATTCGAGCAAGAATACCTTTCTTCTTTTCTGTGGCAGTCAGGATTTTGACTTTAGTCCTGAGAAAAAAATTAGCCTTTGAAAACAAAATGCTCAAGCTTTCTCCAAACCCCACTCTTTGAAAAGCACTTATAATCTCATCTCAAATGCTACACTCTAGTTTTGCTGTTGAGATATACGATGCTTCCTAGTTCATGTAATCTTGGTCATGTGTGTGTGTGTTTACATAAAATCTACTTGGTGCAAGATTTTTCATAAATACTCCATCTACTGCAAATAACGATTCACCACTTAACCACAAAAGTTAAACAGACAGGGGCTGAACCCCGGTGGCGTAGTGGTTGTGCGCGGGACTGCAGCCCACTGGGATGGAGGTTCGATTCCAGCTTCACGGAGCAAAGGCTGGGCCTCCTACTCCCACCACCTGAGGGCAGTGATGCCCCCCACAAACAAACAAACAAACAAACAAAAGTTAAACAGACTGAGGCCCCAAGTCAGATGAAGATAGCTCAGGAGCTGAAATCCAGATGAGATAAGGACCTTCCTGCAGAACCCAAAGAGAGAAAAAGATGACAGCCGCACCCTGAATTTAGACTTCTAGCTTCTTAAACTTGGGAGAAAAATGAAGCTTTCTACTCTTGCAAAATGCTTTGCTTTCAGAAACTCATAGAGGCTCAGCTGCCCTGTTCTATAAGGTCCCTGCGGGTCAGAATTGGCTCAGTGCGAAGGAGTTTGGTTTGGGTTATGTACTATCAAGAATGTCTAAAGATGTGTAAGACGCTAAGTACAGTGGTGACTGGGAGGGAGATTTGAAAATGGATGGATGGAAACAAAAGTGGGCAGGAGACTTTTTTTTTAGTATATGTGCTCCCGAAACGAGCACGGGCAGGAGACTTTTTATGGCTCATCTCTTAATACTTTCTGGTTTTAAAACCATTCAAATACATTGCTTATTCACAATATGTTTACAGATAAGCTTCAGATATCTGGCTTCGGCAATTTGGCAGCTATTGGTGCCCTTTCTTGGAAGTTGGAGTGAGGCTTATAGGTTTCTGTTGAGATTGTGTTGAGCTTCCCAAGAGCATTGTAGCAGCGTGTCAATGAGGAAGCTGGTGTGCAGGAGAGTTGCCTGGGTTGGAAATGAGTAAGGAGACCTCCTGCACATTTAGACTGGGAGACATTCACAGGCCATTCAGTGCAATGGGTTTTAATCTTTAGCCTCCTTTAGAATCAGCTAGATGACAGGATCCCATTCCCAGAATTTGGTGGCCGAAGTCTAGAGTAAACCAAAAGCCAATCCCATGGTCATCTAGTTGATTTCTGATTCCTAGCAGCCTTGACCCTGTTAAAGCCATGCTGAGCTCCATTGCACACTTAATGGCTGACTTTACAGACATAGATTGCCAGACTTTTCTTCTGAGGCATGACCAGGTGGATTCCAGCCTCCAGTCTTTCAGTTTAGGGAACAAGATGTTTGCATTTCTAATCACCCCTAGGGAGTGGAAATCCACAGGGCTGCAGTGATTGTTTGGCTTAGTTTGGGGGCATCTGGGGTGTGAGACTACTTTGAGAACCACTGACTTTGATCAATGACTTTCAATTCCAGCCTCCCATTAGTTATCATATGAGATTCTTGAGAAAATAAGCAAACATTACCTGGCCTCCCTACCAAGTAGTGAGGTCAGGCCCTCTGGGGTATGGGACCTGGACACAGGTGATGCTAAAATGAATTGTTCTGTGTAACTAAGACGAAGCACTCCTGACCCGGGGGAGAGTAGGTATACTCGAGAAGGCCAAGGACACAGAGCAGAGGACATTTACTTTTTAAGTAAGTGGGGAATTACTGGCAAGGAAGAAACAGTGAGAATTTGATAAATGGAAATGTGAAGTGAAACCAGGAGACAGAAGCAGAGATAGTTGTTAACTGGCAAGCTCCCTGCTCGATTCTGGTGATAGAACTGAACACCAAACAAAACCCACTGCCTTTGGGTCACTTCCAAGTCATAGCAACCGTAAAATGCAACAAATCATACTGACAGGTCCACAGAGGGGATTCCTCATCTTTAAGGGCCAAAGCGTTCTTTTAAGGAAGCTGTGACGATGCGACCCAGCCCTTCTGTTTCTAAATGACTGGCCTCCCAGAGAAGTATGTGCTCATGTACAGCAGGAGGAATTCAAGGATGTTCACCCAGCGTTACTTGTGATACCGAATGCCCTCAGGAGAAGAGTGCTGCACTATGTAAAAGAGGCTGCTCCTCTGGTGGGTGCTCACATAGCACTTCCAAGGCGTGAGCCAAGCGTAGACTTTAGCAAGCCCTCAGAAAGTCCTGTTGAAACTAAAGGTCAGTGGTAGATTGACAGGCCTCTCATTTATGGGGAAAGCAGCTCACACATTTAGTTGATAGCGGCCATTCAGTTGACCCATGGCTCATTGGAAGCCCCATGCACAAAGAAATGAAATGCCTCCCGGTCTTACCACACTAGCTCTGATGATGGGTTGTGAGCCATTGAGTTCTCCTGGGGCAATGTTGGAAGTAGATCACCAGGTCTTGTCCCTTGTCTGCCCTGCACTAGAAGCTCTCTCTCCCGAGACTGAACCAGCACCATAGCAATGTGCACACTGCCATGGACGTGGGGGTGGTGACTGCCCAGCAGGTGACTTGGCTAGGAACTGAACCTGAATTTTCTGAAAATCGAGCCCAAATCCAAACCCTGTGCCATCGCCTCCTCTCTGTTTCCTAGCAACCCTGTACACTAGGCTCTCTGAGGCTACCCCTTTCTAGGGGAGCAGACACCCTCGCTTCCACCTTGTGGCTGATGGGTTTGAACCACTGATCTAGGGATGAGTAGTCTGACACTTACCTGACCATGCCACTAGACGGTGAGAATTCCTTCACTGAGCCACCAGCGTCCCATAATTCAGACAGCACAGTGTTTGATATGTAACCATGTAAAAAGAGGTCTGGAAGAATGCACTGTAGAGGGCATCTCATGAAAGAGCCTGTTTGAGAATGGTGGTACAAAGGAAATTCGATTTCAATATTTTAAACTGCTTTTGAACACAGTTCCTACTTGTCACCTCAGTGGGAAACCTCTGACAAATATGGATAATTACTCTCAAATCTAATCGTCAGATATGCATGCAGCTGAATTTTTGGATTTGTGTAGGTTCCTAAAATTAGAACATTCATTTCTCTTCCCTGATGTGCAGATTATTTAAAAAATATTCACTGACTTCATGAACTGTCTTATAAACTGTTTCCTAACACAAGAAAAAGGCAAAGCTGTGACCTCCAAGGACCTTGGCCTTTGCTCCCTGAATTCTTGTATGAGACAAACGTGTTTAGAATTGAATGTCAAAGATACAGCACTTCCTTCCCGAGGGTCGTGCCAGTTATTCAATCAAGGGGCTGTCATGGACGGTAGTTCTGAACAAGCAACTGGAAGTTTTACTTTGTAGGTCTGTGTTCCTTATAATGGCAGGCAGATGACTCTGGGAGATTCTGCAGATAAGGATAAATAAATCCACAGAAGCCCACAGAAGCCTGCTCATACAGATCCTTGGAATTTCTAGACATATGTTGGAGCCATGTTGATAAATTGCAGTTGCTTCCCTGGAAAGCAATGCACTTTAAATGCTCAGAAGTTCATGCTCCGTGGTAGAAGGCAATCTACCTTTGTTTCTCTTTGAGAACATTTAGGGGAGCGAGGGGTGACCTTGTCTATATTGTGGTGGTTGTACTCTGTGTGCCAAGTCTGATGGTTGGCGTATAGAAGGTGCTCAGTAATCATTCTAGAAAAAGAATGAAGGTACATAAATGAAAAAGAAAAATAGAATCATGAATGAATGCTGCTTGGTTTTGAGTCAAAGAACTCAGGCACAGAAAAGTACATGCTACAAATTTCATTGTAATGTTGAAAAATTGAATGATAGGGATGATCAAGGGCGATAGACAGTCGAGGGAGCTGGTGGTGCTGGAGGATATGTGATAAGCTGTGAACCAAACAATTGGTCTCCAACCACCAGCTGCTCCTGGGGAGAAAGATGGAGCTGGCTGCTCCCATAAAGATTAAAGCCTGGGAAACCATATACAGAGTCCGTGTACATGGGCACTGACGTCATGGCAGTGACTTGGAAGAGAAAACAGTTACTTTGAGTGAGTTACATAGAAGGCCATAATTTGATGTCTGTTCACTTTGAAAATTCAGTCAGCTGTCCAATTATGACTGTGCACTTTGCTGTTACGTTATTATCTTTTCAATTTCCAAAAGAGAAATAAAAACCCAATTTTCTCCATAGAAAGTACCACTGTGCACAGGTAGATGAGGTTTAGACACTTTAACCCTTTTTATTATAGACTATCTCATCTGTAGAAAATTGTTTTCTATCCATCAATATCACTGCATTTTGTATTTCTAAAAAGAAATGTGTAACGTCACTTCCAGGGCTTAAAGCTGGCCCTAGCTGGCCCTGTTCTAAGGCATTTAGTCTTCCTTATCAGAATTTAGCTGATGGGGAAACAGCTGTTGCAGGATTGGAAGCAGTTCTGCTATTGGGTTTTAGCACCCATTCTTTTTCTGCCCCTAATCTTTTGACGTGTCTAAACACTGGGAAGAATCCTCAAAGAAAACCAGGAATGTCAGGGATGTGCAATGTGGGTAGAAATGTGATGTTTCCCACAGCTTAGTAACGTGACTCTCACTTAGTTTTCTAATTGTTTCCTTTTCACCCTTCTTTATCATGAAGCAAACAATAACAACCAAAGAAAGAATGTGAACAAGAGTAGCTTTTTAAAAATCTCAAACCTGATGACCTAGGAATTTAACTTCTGGGAATGTTTCCACTGTATATTTGTATACACAAAGGGGATACCCCCTCAAAAAACTAGAACGGCACTGGGAAGAGTGGGGCTTTTTCATGGTATGGGGTTGTCCCCGAGGCCATGGGTCGGCAAACTGCAGCTCACGAGCCATCTGTGGCTCGTTCCATGTGAACGTGTGACTCTGAAGTCACATTGAAAATATTTGAAGGTTATTATTTCAGATCACGGTGATTTCACTTGTTTGGAAAAACATACTTAAGGCTCTTGGGTGATTTGAAAGTTGTTAGGAGGGACAGGATTGACTCTTGGATCTCAAGAGTTTGCCAACCCCTGCAGTAGGCGATCGATCAAGGAGCAACATGCCTTGAGTTAGCGCACCCAGTGGAGTTGCCTGGTGACAGTGAGTTTTCTTATAATAGCAGTTTCGCTTGAACCTCATTTTCGGTGATGGTCAATTTTAGAGAACAGCTGTGGCTACGAAACTTTTTTCCTGCTTGGGACAATTGCTGCAGAAACGGATGTGATATTGAACACAGTTTACAAGGAGAGCTCTATGGGAAAACCGCACGTGTACGAGTGTTTTTCATGTTTCAAAAAAGATGAAATGTCCATTGATGACAAGCCTCATTCTGGATGTCCATTAACTTCTCAAATGGGGGAAAATGTTGACTGGCAATGCATTTGAAGTTCTTCCACCAGGGCAAACTACTCATCAAGCTTTCTACTTAGAGATTCTGAAAAGGTCGTGTAAAAGTTTGTGACAAAAAAGATCTGATTTGTGGCAGGTGGGGCACTGGTTTTGCCACTAGCACAATGCACTTGCTCACATAGCCAGCTCAGTGAGCCAGTTTTTGGCAAAAAACCAAAACAGAACAAAACTCAAAACATCAGCTTGCCTCTCTTGTCTCACTCCCCTTACTCGCCTGAACTTGGTCCATGTGACTTCTTTTTGTTTTCACAAATGAAAAGGGACCTGAAAGGACAGCGATTTGACACATAGAAGAGGTGAAAAAACAAATGAGGGCGGTGCTTTCAGCCATCTAAATAAATGAATGAATTTGAAAAGTGTTTCCAAGAATGGATTCACAGATTTGACAAATATATTAAGTGTAATGGAGAGTAAGTACCTTGAAGGTGATGAGGTCTTTTTGTAAAAAAAAAAAAAAATACATAGCATTTGGGAAAATAATTCTGGGTTTTGGGGGTACCCCCTCATGTATTCATCCATGTACCTAAGATGTCTTTTTAAAGGAATTAACTACTATATTGTCTGTAAAAACAAGAGTTTAATGACACTTTAAATGCTTATTTTTTTAAGTATGCAAAAACCTTGTTTTAAAGGGGACACTCTCTGTGTGTTGCTATGTGACGTGTGTAAGGCATACAGCTATGTGGAAAATACAAGGTACCACTGTGTGTTTAAACTACCAACACTTAGGAATATGTATTATTTCTGGAAAGCTGAAAAGGAAACATGAACACAGGTTTTCCCCAGAAAAGGGTGGTGTACAGAAAAGTATGGAGACATCTCTGCATATTTCGCTGTTAAAGTCCTCTCTTACTTTGTTTTTGTTGTTGTTGAGAGTATACACAGCAGTGTGTCTACCAACTCAGCATGTTCTACGTAGACAGCTCAGTGGCTTTGATTGCATTCTTCCGGTGTTGCACTCCTTCCCCACCCCCGTCCCCTTTTCCGAGTTGTTCCTCCCCTTACACTGAGTGCCCACTGATGCGTGGTGCCTTCCTGATCTCTGGAATTGCTGTTGTCAATTTGATCCCATATAGACAGATTTCTAAAAGAGCCCAATGTTTAGGAAGACTGTGTAGAAGACAGCAAGGGATGTTTGTTGTTGGTTTAAGGTTGACTGATTCTCTCATGGTAATGCTTATGGGAGTTTATCTAGCCTTCAGGAAAATGGATTCTATAAGTACTTGAAATTCTGTTACATTGTCCTCCTTTTGATCATGATTATTCTATAAATCTTGGGTCAAATTGTTCAGTAAAGGAAGTTAGGGGCCACCTACTTCTTTTAGCATCATGGCAAAGAAAGCAGCTGTTCAGAGAGGCAATTAAATTCTTCTAGTAAATATCCCATATGAGGAATTGCGTAACTGAAAATGTGATTAAAAACAACCAGAAATAATATTTTTGACAATGGTTCTTAAAGAAAACCCCATTTTTCCAATTGGAATTCAAATTTGTCAAGTTTGTCAAATTCTAGGAATGTATTTTTAAGAATGTACTTGCACAAAGAACAGCTAACGAGGAGCACACTACAGAGCTAGATGCTCTCCTGCCAAACAACATGGTGGAAGAATTCGATTGTACTAAATGAAGATTTGCATTAAATTAAGGTTATTGAAATGACAGAAATGAGCCTCACAAAAAGTTCAAAAACCAGTTGTCAATCCCTTCATTTCAAAGTCGTATTGTTCATAGGCTGCATAATTCCCACTTCTATTCTGAGCATTTTTTCTTACCATTAGTACGTAAGTAAATATTTGTCTCAAAACAAAAATAATCAAATAGTGTGTATGTCACCTGGAAGGGCTTCAAAAAGATTATATGAAGGCTCCATGATTTTTTTTTTTGTGGCATCACTGCCCTCTGGTGGTCGTGGGAGCCACCCAGCCTTGCGCTGCTGGATTTGAACCGCCAAGCCCGTGGGCCTCAGTCCCACGCTCAACCACTATGCCACCGGGGCTCAGCCTGGGTTCCATTTTCTTTTAATTTCATATTTCAATGAACTTTATGAAGTTGCATCATACTAAAAAGAAAAGAAGGAATGGAAGACATAAATACAAAGGACTTCACACAACAGGGAAGTCCGGTTTTCACTGGACTATCTTGAATCAGGAAGTCTTTGTTATCTCATACCTCTTTTCCAGAATAAGACATAGGGTTTTGTTTTTTTTTTTGTATAAGTCTAATTTTCAGACCTCTTGTTGCTAAGCATATTAAACCACAGGGTTAAAGTTATAGATGTTAATATACTTATCCCTTTTATCTTCATTATTCATGTAAATAAAAAGAAACATCATGAGAATAAATAGGGGGATTCTTAGGGGATTTTTATATATAAAAAAATCACCCCCCCAAGAAAACAAACCAAAAAAAAAGGGCAGAACCCCGGTGGTGTAGTGGTTGTGCGCGGGACTGCGGCCCACTGGGACGGAGGTTCAATTCCAGCAGTGGGACTGGGCCTCCTCCCACCCTCGGAGAGCAGTGATGCTCCCCCCAAAAAACAAAAAAATCACCCTTCTTGTGAGGCCAGAAAAACGTTAGGAAATTGAATAAAATATTTAAATAAATATATAACTGTAGAGTCTTATGTGATTGAGATTTTGCTTTGTTTTTAATGACAGAAGTATAAAACAAAGTAATGTAAACTAAAGTAGAAAAATGGGTTGACTTAGATAGCTAGAAAGTCCAGTATTTGTTCAGTTATCACTGGATCTAGAACATCTCTAGACAAAATAATCGATGCATTTAATTTGTGACATTGGCAAAGAATATCAAATACATTTCCAAAAGAATGAACAAATAGGCTTTGGGTGAAGTACAGCCAGAGCGCCCCTCAGAAGTGACGATGCCAACATGCCACCTTGCTTACTGTGGACATGTCATCATGTTTACTAAAGTAGAGGGTCAGGCAAGAAGGAGACTGTGAGATAGAAGACCACATCAGCTGCAGTAATGGACAGCTGCAACAAGTGTGAAGGTGGTTACGGGACTGGGAATTTCACTCTGTTCTACATAAGGCAGTCGAGTCCAGAATATCACTAATGTCATCAGACTGCGGTCACTCTTATCTCTTGGCTATTTTATACTATATGGACTTTGTTTTCAGACAAATATGATTCTTTTTGAGGTATGGTGGACACCACCTCTCCTAAGCATACCTTATTACTATGGCAATCACATCAGTAAAATAAAAATGAGTTTCTTTCTCCTGATCATATTAGTAAAATATGCATAGACAGCTCTGATTGGTTAAGTCTGCATCATACCCTCTTTTGGAGCCAAAGATAAGTTCTTATCCACTGAACAAGAGGAAACATGGATGCTGAGAAATCAAAATGAAGAGACGTCCAAGACTGTTTTTACAGGTATAAATGAAAGATAGAGAGGGGCTCTGGGTGGAAGCTATACCTTGAATAATGAAGCACGGAGGCACGAGAGTATAGGAAATTTTATTTGGTATGAGAATTAGAGAACAGAGAAAAAATAAAGTTGGAAGTGTTATAAAAAGCCATCTCTGCCAAGATTAGGTATTTGGGTCCAATTTTAAAGGCACAGGAAGTCAAAGAGTAGTCCAAAAAAATCATCACATTTCACAACTATAATACATCATGAGGTGTAATTGAAAATCCACTAGTTTCTGCATTTTCTTCAAGGGTATGTGGCTTCTGCTTCATTTATAAGGCATTTATTTTCAATTAAAATAGATAAGCTTGCTTTACCTACCACCGGAAAAGTTTTATTACAGTTGTTGAACTCATCTGCCTCCTTCAGTGTATTAAATTCCCTTTTACTAATAACTTCAGGGTTTCACTAAGCTGGAAAATACACATTAGTATGTATAATTCCAGGTGAAGGAGCAGAGGACTCCTGGAGATAAATAAGAAGAATGCAAGCAACCAGGAACCTTTAGACCTGGTGAGCAATTTACAAACTCACTACTTTAAGGCACTCATTTATTCTGCATTTAAAGTTGTTCTCTCAACCTTACCACAGACTTTGGAAAATGAAATGTGTTTTCTTATAATGATGATTAAAAAGTCCATTGGGGGAAATGACTTGCTGATGAGTATTGATTTCTCTCTGTCTTCCTCTTGTATCTTCTGCATATCTTTTCTAAAAATTGTGAAAAAAGGACTTACCAGGACCAAGAGTAATGGGCCACAAAATTCCTGGTGGGAGGTCTAGAACTTGGCTTTAGTGGCCTCCTTCTATTATAAGGTTAGATGGACTCTGAAGAAATTAAGGTGAATACATGAATTTATTATCAATCTCAGTAACGATGTGCTCCCGGAAGCTAGGGTTACTGAAGCATCTGTTTTGCTGATGGAGGCATAGAACATCACGATGGTCAGGCCTTACACACTGAGTCAGCAGACTCTGGGTTTTGCTGCTCAGCTTGCTTGAGTCTACATAGCCTAATCTGTATCATGGGATCATAGAAGACCCACCTATCTAATAATGAAATTGGGTAACAGTGGATAAAGCACTTAACTGCTAACCAAAATGTTAGGGATTTGAGTCTACCAGTAGTGCTGCAGGAGAAAAAATCTGATGATTTGCTTCCAAAAAGATTACAACTTGGGAACCCAATGGGACATTTCTGCTCTGTCTTTGGGGCCACTCGAAGTTAGAATTGCCTCAATCGAATTGGCAGCCCAAGGCTTTGGTGAGGGTTAAGAAAACACAACCCTAAACGGAAACCCACTGCTGTAAAGTCCACACTGACCCATGGCAGCCCTATATAGGGTTTCCAAGGCTTTCAATCTTGAGAGGAACTAATTGCCTCATTTTCTCTCCTGCAGAGTGGCAGTGAGTTTGAACTGCCGACCTTCTTTTTAGCAGTCTAATGCTTACCCGAGAGTACCAATGGGAGTCCTTGTGTGTGTGTGTTTGTGTGTGTGTGTGAGTGTGTGAATTAGACGAGATAAATGCATGTCAAGCTGTTAGTGCGGTTTTGCAGGGTATTCCTATAGTTCCAATTTATCTGCCATTTTCCGATTTTGTCACTAAAAGCTCCACCTCTTGGGAACCTCAACAGTCTTAGGAGAAGTGGGATGGTGAGTCTCCTGAGAGTCAGAAATTCAGCAAATGCTTCCCCGATATACTGTCATTATTTCGGAGGACAGAGAAGTCC
>PVJH01032668.1:0-22397 GCA_004026705.1 Nesogale talazaci | reverse complement strand
TTGTTTTTGGGCATCACTGCTCTCCAGTGGTGGGAGTAGGAGGTCCAGCCCCACTGCTGGAATTTGAACCTCCGTCCCAGTGGGCCGCAGTCCCGCGCAGCCCTCAAAGGTATTTTTTAATGTGAAGGAAATTTACCATTGGGCAATCTTTCATCTGATGCTCTTCCGAACCACAATTGAAACAGTGAGGCTTTGGCCTGTTTGGTCAAAAAACAAAGATTTTCCAAAAGTGAATCAATAAAATTCTGTACAACAGTAACTTTTATCAGAGACAGGAAAGCAAGCACCTCACACAGATTACTAAGCTCTGCAGTAACAATGTGCACTTTATAAACGTACACCTTCTATACTTCATAGTACATAAAGGGCACAGGCTTTTAACCAAGAACCATAATGTTTCTGATTGATTAATAGGAATTGAGGTAAACAAATGATCAGAGTTCCTTCAGGTAACACAGAAAGAGGGCAGATATTTATAAGCTAGCAATCAAACAGACAATAACAATTATACTTTTCCGCCCACCCAGGCACCAAGGCTCATTAAACTCAAAGAAATGAATTCCAATAAACTCGTGGTTGATTTTTTTACATGTACAACAAAGTGCTACCTTCGCCTGCAATTTACTTGACAGAAAGTCAGGCATAAAGGACATTTACTTTCCACATGCTCCTGTGGTGCAATCGGTTAGCGTGCGGTACTTATACAGAATATTTACTTTTCAAGTTAAAGGTTTAGTGGTTTTGGCTCAAAAAAAGAAAAGAAAAAGAAAAAAAAAAACAAAAAGAACTCCCCACACAAACCTTTTTGCTTTTACTTGTATCTCTTGCCCTTCTAGAGAAACAATTTGGCTGAAGACTTGATGGTACCTTTAGTGAATTTTATTAAGGAATAGTTATCAAAAGTCTGTAAAACTGGGTAAACATTTTAAGGTGGACTGAATGGCGAGGTGCACAGAGGTCTTCGTTCACTAGGTAGGATACTTGGGTATCTCCCATCCTTCCGTAAGCTGGGGGTTTTCATTTAGTAGCGGTTGCCCCAATTTATCAAGGCAAAAATTAGAAAAATACAGCACACTTCCTACAACCTGCAGAAAACAAGTCAGAAGACACTGCTATTTAAGCAAGAAAACAGACATTAGATAATGTAATACTATGATTCATTTCCTTTAACAATTTCTGTGGGATGTTATTAGAAATAACCAACTCTCGAATTACGTGAGCCAGTTTTTATTTCCTATGTGTAGCTCTTAGGTTTCCTCTCTTCTAGATCCTTGTGTTTTCCCTTGCTACTAGAGTACTGGTTATGAGCCAGGCAATACTCTTTTTAGACTTAAAGAACAAACAAAATGAAAACCTTGACATTTCTCTGCAATTTCCATGTATCCCTTTGCAGCAAGACCTGTAAGAACGTTGTCTGTATTTGGTCTTTCCACCCCTCTTTATCTTTTGCTCCCCTCTACCCCCTCACCTTTGGTGGGAAAGTCAAAGAGCAAACCTAAAAGAACGGCATAATGAGCATCTATAATCAACATCCTATACTCTCCGCCAGGACCTAGGAGCAAATATTGCTAACAGTTTGTCACATTTTTTTTTTTTGGGTGGTGGTGGTGAACACACCTCCCTCCCTCATACACATTTTTTACTGAACCATTTGAAAATTACAGACATCATTATATTGCACCCTTAAACACTGTACCTTTTAAGAATATTCTTTATAAACCACAAATGACCATGATCACAACAAAGAAAACCAAAGTTCTCTAATGCCAGTGAAGAGTGAATATCTGATTCGTAAGTCAGTTTTCCCAGTTGTTCCCTAAACGCTGTTTATAACTTTTCTCCCTCAAACCAGGATTTGGTTAACACATCACCATTAGTTGTTACCTTTTTTTGGTCGTTCTTCATCTAGAATAGTTTTCCTGACTTTTACAAAATGACACTGCCACTCATCCTTGAACTTCTCTAGGAAGACTTTTGTTCTGGTGTATGTAAGGCAGCATTCCCTGGGTTCTCTTCCTGCCTGGCTGGCCACTCGTTTTCAGTTTTCTTTCCTAGAACTTTCTAAATGCTGGAGTACCCTCAGGTTCAATTCTCTCATTCCCTAGGTGCCTATTGAAACCCAGGAGATTAGATTAATTCATGTACCAATAGTCCCTATATCCTGACCCAGACATAGGTTCCATCATGTGTACCCAAGGACTGATTTGACAGCTCTTCTCGGATGTCTTACGGACACTCAAACTCACAGATTAACCACCCACGGGCTGCCCATCTCCAAAGCCACTCCTCTTCCAGCCTTGGCATCACAGGAATAGTCAACTCCGTTCTGGGTGTTCACACCAGACACGTGAGCCATTCTAACCACTCTCTCTCAGACAGTCTACGTTCAATTCTTCGCAAATTTTATGAGCTATACTTTCAGAGTTTAACCAATTCCTAATCGCTTCTTACCATTCTAACCAAAGCCAACATTTTATCTTCCTAACCTGGTTTCCATTTTCCACATTTAACTACCTATGGACTACTTTCTACACTGAAGCTAATTATTATTTTTTTAAAGCTCAAATCGTATCAAGGTAACATCTCTACTTAAAGCCCTCAACTGTCTTATCTCATTCAGAATAAACTCCAAATCTAAGCATTAGAATATAGACTGTGCTCTACGGAGTTATATGGTCTGAAAACACAAACCCTTGGCCATTTTGTTTTCTGTCTGCTTCTTCATCTGTAAAATCAGAATAATGCCTTCATGAACTGTATCGAGAAAGGGTTAAAATAGTACCCGGTACATTGTAATCAAGAGGGAGGCACAGACTTCTGCTTGAAGACTTTCTCCTAACTTTTAAAAGTAATCATAAGCAGTGGGACACCAGCAGCAGGTCTACTTTCTCCGTCCACTGTGGGCTTAGTCTAGCCAGGCTGTTGTTAGAGACACTTGCTCCTAGGTTGCTCCTTAACTCTGTGCCTGTCTGATTTTGTTTTGTATAATAGGATAGCACCGTGTCTCCCACTATAGTGTAATCCAAAGAGAATAGAGAGGACTTTACCTACTTTCCTCCTCCTGCTGTGTCCTTGGATCTTAGAACAGGTCCTGATATAGAGCAACATTCAATACATGTTTATTGCTATTGGCTACATAGCTAATCAATAAATGTAATTCTTGATTTCCAGGCAGGCAAAACTGTGAATCGCAGAGTCTCAAGAGTTCGGAGGGAATGAAAACGTACCAATTTCAATCTCAGACATTACCCTGATGGCATCTTTGACTGTGCAATAACCACCGATTGTTTTTAAAGTCATGATCTATCCTTGGACTATAATAACCTCAACATCACATTATCTTTTTTAGAAATGGAAAGCTGCAAAACCACCCTATTTGCTTAGACTGACATCTCTGAATTGTGTATGCAGTGGCGACGAGTTGGAATCAACTTGATGGCAGTGACTATTTGAAACTATGGATTCATCCCTGCTCAGCTTCTTTTAGCTTTCCTCACTCTTCTCATCTGTTATAATGTGTGCCTTCCAACCTGCCGTCTGTTCTAAGAGCTGGTTATCCCTCAACTTCATGCCACTTGTAAATCCAGCAAGTCTGCTTTCTCTAGCCTCATCACGTTCTTGAAAACAAGTGTAACGAGGTCTGGAAAAAAGCAATGTCTACAATTATGTCTACTGAAACCCCCCAGTACAGACAGCAATAGTAAGTAAAAAGATGTCTCCAAGATGAAGAGTCTGAAGACGAAGCTGCTGTTAGAATAAGACACCTGGACTGTACTATTTTACTATTCCACTTTATTATTTAAATACCTTGAGAGGAAAAAAGAGATCTGCAAAATCCAAAACCAAAATGCCCACACTTACACGAAAAGCTTCCCTGTTTTTAATGTCACAGGCTTCTTCTACTTTATGGTCCTCTTCCAGCATAATACTGGATGGCTAATAGAAAAAAAAACAACAACATACCACATAATTCATCAAAGGTAAATGGAATTTGAACACTCTTGTTTTCATTTTCTAAACAAGATACCAAAGACGTATACAGTATTTTTGGACTCACTGCTGTCATAATCAGCCAGTTGGTTAAGTTAGGAATGCCTATAAAGAAATCTCTTAAGTGCGGCATCTTCTGAAATACTGGCACACACCAAGGTTTACTGTTCACGAATATTCACCATGAAACCCTGTACAGCTCAACTGGCCAAAGACTTATCTTGAAATCATATAACCACAATGATTAAAAACCAGTAATTTCATATTACTGCTCAATACTGATGTTCAAAACAATCCTTAGGGCTCCATAATATTCTGAAGTGTTCTTTGAATCAAAAATTAGTTATATTCACTATGACTACATTGTTAAATATATTTTGTTCCTTCTCTAAAATCTGTATTTGATTGATTTGATTAAAAATTAAAAGTGATGAGCAGAAAATTTCATCAGAATGCTTCATTTACCAGCCCTGAGCACCCAGAGTGACACATTCTTTCTTTTAGGCTATTTCAGACTACTTACCATCAGACTACTTATCTACAATGTTAAAAAGATCATACCCATTTTATTAACAGAAGATTTATCAACTTTACATAGAAGAATCAGATCTTTTAATAAGTATTTACAAACTTCAGAAGTATATTTTTGTTTTCCTGTTTTGAAAATAATTTTATGTCTCAAAACGATGTGCTCAAATCAAGCTTTAGTTTTGAGTGTAGTAAGTCTGCATAAAACTCCCTTGGCCAGAGGACCCACAGTTCAAACACAGTCAGATAGCTGTATCAGTCAGACTGAGACAGGGAATAAGGAAGCCACTTCAAGGTTGGGAGGTGGGCAGTCTTAACCAACAGTAGTCTGGTTTTGTTTCCTCTGGCCTCATTCCTGCCAGAGAACAGAATAACCTACTAATCTTAAAGTCTCTTAAGTATTAAATACCTGGGGCAAAAGATTAAAGGAAGTCTTTTCCACATCATTTTTCTGCTGTTCCTCAAATCTTTTTACTAAATTTGATACAAATTCCTCTATTTCTTGATGATATTGCCTGTGTAAGAGGATAAAACGGTCAGAACCCAGACAAAGGAAAAACATTTAATAGACTGAAGTCTTATGCAAATCATCAGAGGTCAGGTGTAAATTTCACTTTGTCAGAGGTTTATGAATCATGGATTCTATGAAATGCTCAGGAAGCTACTTCTTAGGAAAAGTTATTATCCAGTGAAAGAATTGTTTATGACAACCTAGCAACGTGTCTGACAGCTTTTGTCAAATATTTGTTCATAGAATTTCATTTTAAAATTTGATGAACTTGATTTGCAAATAGAGAATATATGTCAATAACTGAAAATACAAGATTCTTTTCTTTCCTTTCTCCTAGTTACCTATCTCCATATCACCTATGCAGCCAGTCCTTATCTACTTCCTTCCCAAATTCTTCATGTGTAGTACAAGGAAACATCCATACAAAAATTCAAACCAAAAAGAAAGCATGAAAAAAACACGGTCGTCTACTTCTTCTAGTCTGCCTTCAAAAGCTACCATCGCACAATATTTTTATTCAATTAAGACAGCACCAAAGGAGCTCGGTGGCCACAATTCCTCCGAGTCAGCTTCCCCTTCATAGGCTACGGGAGCTTCGTGGGCTTTATTTCTGCAGGTGAATGGTGTCCGGATGGAACGCAAGCCTCAGTGGGGGGGAACTGATGTCAGGTGGAGAGAGCAGCACACCAGCCCAGCTGTGCCCCTCGCTTGCTGCTGCACTCACCACCATCCCACGAGGTTCCCCTTCTGCTGAGGAACAGCAAGGAACACTGTGCAAACTCACAGCCATCAAGCTGAATCAGACTCACAGCAACTCGGGAGGGCAGCGTAGAAAGGCTCTTTTGGGTTTCCAAGACTGTTTTTTTTTTTTTTTTTTTTGGGAGACTGTAACGCTTGACTTAAGTAGAACGCCTCATCTTCCCTATTCTGTTCCAATAAAGAAGCGCTGGTGGCACCATTGGGCTGCTAACTGTGAGCTCAGCAGTTCAAAACCACCAGGCACTCGCAAGGACAAAGGAGGCTTTCTACCCCCGGTAAGTGACACAGTCTCAGAATCCACAGGAGTAGTTCTACTCTGTCCTACAGGGCCACTGAGTCACGACGGAGTTGCTAACAATGTGCTTGTTGCCATATGAAGGGGCTTCAAAAAGTTCCTTGAAAAATTCCACGATCTTTTAATTTGCCACACACTTTCTGAAGACCCCTGTATTTTCATTTCCTTGCCCAGCATTTAAAAGTCTGCTATGAAGCAAATCTTCTTGGGGGCAAGTGTCAAAGTTCATCCATAATAACCTGATTTTTGGAGAGTGATAGCTAACAATATAATTATAGATGACGGTTCAATGGGTGTCTTAGTAGGGGCTATTTATTGAGAAACTACCCCCAGGCGAGGCAGCTGTTCATCTCGTGGCCGCTAACCAAAAGGCCTGTGGTTCAAGTCCACTAACCGCTTGTTCCATGGTTTCACATTTCTGTAAAACCACAGTCTTGGGAGCCCTAAGGGACAGTCCTATGCTGCCCTGGAGGGGTGCGATGACGGGGAATGGCTTCATGACACCAGTCTTCAGCTTCTTAGCTGCCATCAAGCAGACACCGACTCATGGTGACCCCATGTGAGGAACAGATGGACTCCACAAGACTGGCAAGGCTGTGATCGGTTGATTGCATGCTTGTCTTTCGAAGTGTCTCCTAACTGAATTGAAATCCCAAACATTCAGCATGGGACATCTGCACCACCCAGGAACATCTACAGGTGCTTTTTAAGATTCACACCCTATTTTCAGTATGGAAGCTTATTAATGGAGATTTGGTGCCTTCTTTAGGTTCCCCTATGTAGAAGTAAGAGTTTAAAGCCAAGTTCAGGTCTGTTTGGGTGTCAATTTACTTGCTTTTTGTTTTGTTTATTTGTGGGCATCACTGCCTCTGGTGGTCGTGGGCACTACCCAGCCGCCGCTGGATTTGAACCACTTAACGCCACTGGGGCTCAGCCCTTTTTTTTGTGTGTGTGTGTGGAATTTACTTGCTTTTAATCATAATAAAATAAATTTTAACTCCAGGTATTTTAGTGAAAAAAAAAAAAAAAGGATACTTTTAAGTGGGAACAAAAACAGCAATTTTAGAGGAAACATTCTATACATAAACATACTAATATTTAGGATAAGAAAAAAGTTACTTACTTTGAAATAGCATTGTTCATAAATAGGATCTGTAATAAAGGTCCATCTAACTTAGAATCATTCACCAGTATTCCACTAAAATAGAAGTTAAAATATTTTCTTAGAAGACAAAGCAAAAGTCACATATAAACATCACTTATATACTAAAAAGCATATACTTTTTTACAAATAATGTTAAGGGACAGTAAGAATTCCAGTTTCCTCAAAAAAGGAAAACAGGTTTAGCAATTCTACTTAATCTAAACTGTTAAAGAAGGGGAAGGGTTAAAAAAAATCTAAACTGTTTACACAGTGGTATCCCTTAACTATTTTAAAAGTATTTCAAAAAAAAAATTTCACAAAAAGAAAAACTACTGCAAATCTTTTAATGATCACCCCCAAATTTTTAAAAGTTTTTTCCTGAAAGAATCTGAGTAAATTTCCACTAGGAAGGAGAGGAAAATTAAACACTCTCTAAATGGGTAAGCTTTTGAAGGCCCCTACACATGGCAGTGAACAGCTCAAATCCCAAATTGCAGAAGAACGATTGTTAAAATTATACTTTTTCTGGATTTGATTGTCAAGACCCACAAAAATAAAACTCCAAGCCAGCATGGACCTTGAAATCGAGCCTTTGAAAACTTGGGACAAACTAATGTCCCAATTCCTTTATTTTCTCCTGCCTCATATTCTCATTGTCTAGCAAGTGAAATAAACCAGTCTGCATTTGGAATTATCCATAGCAAGGAAAGCAGTGATTTTACAATAAATTCAGTCTTGTTTCAATGTGAGCAAGCTGCATTAAAACATAGCTATGGCTTATTTTTTGAGAAGATACTTCCAACCATGATAGTTCAAAATGTAAGGATTAAATCAAGAGTATTGCAATTGTTTTACTTCTCCTTCTTCCAAGGTTTCCGGTAGACTAAAAGTTACAAGTTATAAATAATTTCTCCCCCTTTTTATGATGCCTATATTTTTTCCCCCCTGTACTTTTTTGTTTTTTTTTTTTGGCATCACTGCCCTCAGGTGGTGGGAGGAGGAGGCCCAGCCTTTGCTCCGTGGAGCTGGAATTGAACCTCCATCCCAGTGGGCCGCAGTCCTGCGCACAACCACTACGCCGAGGCTCGGCCCATATACTTTCTTAAAAACTGCCAAATCTTACGGTGATCTGAACTCAGGTGACTGGCATCCTTTTCTAGGACACATTTCACATGTGAACAATTAATTCCATTAGAATTTTTGCGCCTATCCAGACAAATCTGTCTTGGAAGTCATACTGCCAGAATGCGCTAACAACGCAAGAATGGGGAGACTGTTTTCACGCACTTTGGTCATGTCATCAGGAGACCAAGCCCTGGAGAAGGACATCCTGCATAGTAAAGCAGAGGGATTGAAAGAGGGACGACAACAATGGGCTCGAACGTGACAGTGAGGATGGCCCAGGAAGCGGCCGTTATTTTGTTCTGTTGTACAGAGGGTCGCTGTGTGTCGGAATCTACTTGATGGTACCAAGCCACAACTACATGAAATCTCCTCAAACCTAGAGGAAGCCCAGGTGGTGTGGTGCTTCTGAGTTGGGCAACTGCCCACAAGGTGGGCAGTTCAAAACCAAAAGGCGCTCCAAGGAAGAGAAACGGGTTTTCTATTCTAGGTAACAGTCTTGGAAACTCACTGTGGCAGTTCTACCTGTCGGGATTGCTCTGAGTCAGTAGCAACTCAATGGCAGTGAGTTTGATCTGAAATCTACAGAAATGATGACCTTGTCAAGGAATCCTAGGCATATTTAATATACTTAATACCAACTTAATCCAAACTAACTGCCATCAGGCCAATTGACTCAAAAAAACCTCATCTCTTTATGGGCGCGGCGGCCACATTTTCTCCTCCTCGCACTGCAGGTTTGAATAGAATAAAAAGTCACAGACATCAGGGGGAATCCGACTCACAGCGACCCCTACAGAGCGGAGAACTGCCCCTGGGGCTTCCGCCGCGAGTCTCCTCCTCCTCCTTCAGAGCCTGGTGCGCTTCATGTGCTGACTGTGCTAAGCTGTCCGATTTAGAGCCAGCTACGCTAACACGATTCCTAGTTTGAAGCAACGACCTTAAGGTAATTTTAAAAATTAAATACCAATATACTTAATACTAACAAGAATTTTCTTTTCAAGCCTAAGAATGTGCTCATTTAGAGTAAGGAGCGTGAGGACCCGGAGAAGTTATCTGGATATACTTCTAAATTTTTAAATGCTTAAATCAGTTGTTTTCTATCTTCCTAATGCTGTGACCTTTTCGTGTAGGTCCCTCATGTTGTGGTGACCCAACCGCAAAATTATTTCCATTGCTGCTTCATCACTGTCATTTTGCTGCTGTTATGGAGTCACGACCCACAGGTTGAGAAATGCAGGTTTAAAGTCACTGGGAGCTAGCTAGTGATCACAGATGGTACTAAGGACATAAAAAAAAAAGTGCTATGAGAAATGGCAGTCTCTATCTGTACACCTGTATAATACATTTGTTCTTTCAAATTTTTTAGACTTCAGTGAACCTAAGGTGCCCTGGTGGTGTCATGGTTCAGTGCTCAGCTGCTAAGGATGCTTAGTGTTTTGAACCCATCACCTGGAGATAGATGAGGTAGTCATCGGGGTATATAAAAAGGCACAATGATTAGGGTGACATGTAAGATCTTATACCTTGGTCTAGTCAGAAGTTTCAGTTTTCTTTTAAGTTCTTGATGTTATTACTTGTTAAGGAATATAACAATGTGAAGACTCACGAAGGTCCAAAATTCCAATTACTAAATGCTCCATGTTTGATGTCAGAATAGCACTAGTGAATCGTAGTATTCAACATGAATCTTCAGAAAAACATATTTTGCTGTTTTATTGGTAGACACCTGTACCTAAATATTTTCACTAAGTTAAAAAAAGGGTTTTTTAAATTTTATCCCCCTCAACGTTTATTTTGAGTCATGGGCACACGACCAACGGGAAGAACCCACCACATAATACAAATAATGGTGCTCCGGCCCCAACAACTATTTATTTACTTAACTGTGCTGACCATGAACCGTGGTTAGACTGGTAGGAGTTTACACAGCTTGTCAACCTGAAAGCAATCTAGGTCTTTCGAGCAGGTGGTTAGCAAACGGTTAAAAAACGTTGCCCAAGTTCAAAGCAACTTTGCAAACACAATCCAGCAAAAAACGTTAACCGAAGAGCCTAGGATGAACTCTGTAACGGTCTCTTGAACAGTTATTTCAACTTCTCTAGATTTTGAGAACTCTCCCGCAGAGAATGCTGAGCAAGACGGCACCCTGACAACTTGCTCATTATTGTCTGAAAGCGACTTTGAGAGCAGTTAGGGCTCGTCTGAACAGTGGCTTTCGGCTGGAAAACCCGACAAAGACAACCACCCTGACCCAACCCCAACAGTCGGAGGCGCCGTCCGAGACCACCCAGCCCTTAGGAACGTCAACAAACACCCCCCCCCCCCGCCCTCATCCGGTTAGCGAGTCGTAAGCGAGTGACGTAAGGGACCACAAACTTTGGCGCGTTTTCGCTCGCGGGCGGCCGACGACCTCACACCGAAACCCAGAGCTCCGTCCAGCGCCCCACCGTGCGGCCGGACCTCCCCCGGCCCCGCGCTTCCCACCTGCACGAGCGTGCCTGTGAGCCGGCTGGGGAGCACGAGCCGCCCCGAGCCCTAAGGCGGGCGAGCTTGGCGGGGCAGGGGCGAGCCGCCGCACGGCCAAGAGGCGGGGTGACCCCCGAAACACGCGCCGCGGGCGGGCGGGGGGGGGCGCAGCGCGTCCGGCCCCGAGACTGCCCCGCGACGGGCGCGGGGAGCGCGGGGGGCGCCGAGGCCCGGGGCGGAGCGCGCCGCGCCGCCCCCCCACCCCACCCCCCGCCCCCGGCCGCTCGCTCGCTCGGGGGCCGCGGGGAATGACCTGGAATGCAGGCCCGGTTGGAATTCCCGCCGCCCGCCGCCCGCCGGGGGGGGGGGGCAAGGCCGAGCGAGCGGGAAGGATATTCTCGGCGCGGAGCCGCTTCACGGTGTCCTCACAGCGCCGCAGCTGCTCGCGCAGCTCCGCGCCGTCCTCGCCGGCGCCGTTCGCCTCCGCCTCCTCGCCGTCGTCCTTGAAGCGGGTGTGAACGGGCGTCGGGATCGCCTCGTCCGGGTCGTCGAACGCCTCAAACAGCTCTAGGTCGCCGAAATCCACCTCCGCCGCCATCTTGGGCCGGGAAGACGCTGGCGAGGAGGCGGGGCCAGCTCCCGTGGCCCGACGGAGGCTGGAGGGCGGGACCCCTCGCTGCGGCCGCGGCCGGGTTCAAGCCCTTCCAAGGGTTGCTCCCCACGCCCGCCGCCCCGGCTGCGCTGGAGGCGGGGCCGTCCCCGGACTACAACTCTCCGAATGCAGCCGCACCTCCCCGAGCCACTTCCGGGAGCGCTCGCAGCGCGGCATGCCGGGAGTGGTGGTTTCTACGTGATCGTTAACGCACTAACATTGCATGCTGGGATTGGCTCTTTGTCCACGGGAGGAGCGCTTCCCGGCATCGACTGTCCGCTAGGGGTGGCCGCTCCGGTGCCTCCAAAGCCGAAAGCAGCGAGCTCAACGACCGCTTTCTCCCCCCCTTTCCGACGTGCGTGCTAAATAAAGCGCAAGAAAGCAGTTTCGCTGCAGAAGTTGCCATCTTCAACTAAGACTTACCAGACTACTTTGGTAGTTGGCGGGTATCGTCGTATCGTGGCTTCACTCATCCCGCCCTGATCTATTCCGCCAGCATCCACTCACCGTCTCCGTCATGCCTGGAGCTCTGGGGCCAGTCCTGTCCGGGTGGGGCCGGCACTTCAAGTACACAAGCAGCGCCACTGCACCGTCAGCTTGCACAGGTTGACGGGTGGTGCTCTGTGCTGAACGGCCACTAAGTGCGCATGGGCTCTTTGGCGATGGATGGTGGCCTTTGGCAATAGAGGAGGCACTGTTCTAAGGCCCAGAGGCTGTAAATGGGAGAAACGGCTTTCAAGAAACCCACTTTTGTTAAACAGTCATCCATTATCCGTCTTGCCACTTGCTACTCATGACGTGTAAATTTTAAGTTACGTAGTTAAAATGGACAAGTAACAGGGAAACCTGGCAGTTGGGAGTTTGGCCTGAAACATGGGGGAGTATTCAGAGTCAGGCTGGAGCATTTGCACCACCACCACAAGAGGAAGCCATTTAAATGGAAGCGTGACTGATTAAAAAATGTGTGTCTTGAATGGATGGTTCCCATTACAGGCAGGTGATAAAGGTCTGGAGACGAAGCAAAACGAATTCGGTGACACTAATAAATTGAAAGAATTGTTTCATCAATGAATGCTTGTATAGTGAAAAGTAAATAGAAACGACCCATTGCCACTCAGTGAATTCTTGATGCTGGGTGACCTAACAGTACAACTGCTAAGGTTTTATCTGGCTGTAATCTTTCGTCCCCAATGATTTTATCCGGGGCCCTTACTCTGGCTGTAATTTAATGGACATCACCAGGCCTTTTTTATGTAGCCCCACTAGCTGGGGTCAAGTTTTACCAACCTGTAGGTCAACTCAAACTCACTGCCATTCAGTTCAGGCTAACTCAGAGCGACTCTTTTGACAGGACATGTGACCCTGTCGTAGGAAGCCTTCCTTCCTTCCTTCCCGAGGGGCTGGTGGATTGCAACCCAGTGCACAGCCTGTGCCACCAGGGTTCTTTGGGTAGTCAATCATAGAACATCTCTGTCACCTGAGGACCTTATTCAAAACCAAACTCAATGCCATTCAGTCTATTCCCATAGCAACCCAAGGACCCACCCATTTTCTTCTCCCCTAGTGGCTAGGGGTTCCGAGGATGACCAATAGTGCAAGCCAACTGGTAACCCACTATGGCACCAGGGTTTCTGTGGATGTTACTATTAAAAAGATGAACCTGAAACAACAGTTCATATCGATGAACTTGATATGGGGAATGAGAGGATTGTATGTTTTCTTGGGCTCTTAAGAAAATGGCTGACCTAAAAAAACGCCCAATTGAGTTAAGGAATCAATAGTTAGGAATGAGGTTTGGGAACGAAGTTCTATTTTGGTCACATGGTACCTTGAGAAAAATTTACAAGAAATAAAACATGCTGAATAAAATAACTTGCAAAAGGACAAGTATGTATGATCTGATATAAAAACATTAGGAGCTAGGAGAGGTAGTAGCAGTTTTGGTGGTAAAAGCATTTGTTAATAAAGGTTTTTTTTTTTTAATCCACCAGGTATTAAGAAAGATGTTACCTTGAATATTCACACCTGTGAACAGCTGAGCTCTCAGAATCACTGATCAACTCAATGGTATACATTGGGCAGAAAAGGGCTTTTGCTTAGAGAATGACTGAGCTTATGCTGTGACAACACAGTATAATTTGGAAAGAGCAATAAATTACACTGGATGGACCATAATCACAGAATTATATAGAAATCAAGTCTTTCCCCACAAAAATGTTGAAATATTTTGCATAGGTTCAACTAGATAAAATCATCACATCTGACTTAGCTTTATGTATTTCTGTTGGACAGTGCTACTTTGAGAAATACAAACCACAATGCATAGCCAGATCCCAAAACACCCTAGAAATATAAGTTCACGAGCAACTTGGTATCCAGTGCGTAACAGGCCCATAAAATATTTCTTCTTATGACTATACTCTGGCAAAAAGTATTTTAAACAACCATCAAAACACAGTAAAAATTTTATAATCTACTTCAAAATTAAAGGGAGGACGAATGACTTGTTATAAGGCACTTTATTAAAATAAAAGTGCTTACATCCCTTTAATGCATTACTGTATTTTTTTAGTAACATGAAATAGTTAACAAATACTGTACACCAATTCTGTTCCATATAATAGAACAGTAGAACAGTATTTTAATAGTGTTTTTTGCTTCTTTCCACCTTACTGGTACTTATCTGCTGTTCACTATGCATTGTCTAGCGTAATTCATTTTTTTAAAAAAATGGGAGGCGGGGGAAATTCTAGCCAGTACTTTCTAGCAGCCAATTGCAAAATGCTTAACACACCTTACCAAACAGAAACCATAAAACAAATACAAACAAGAATTTCAGGTAAGTTAAGTTAACAGCATTTTTGAGAAAACCATTTTTATTGTCTCCACCCAGCATATTTGTGCTGGTCTATGTACCAAAGAGCCAGATCATCTAAAGAACAGCTACAGAACATTTCTTTTATGTTTCAAGAGATGAAAATAACTGTACAAGGTTAAGTACAAAAGTACACAAGACAGTGGACACAGAAAATCCATGGATGAGACGTTTATCCCACCTGCAGCTTTAATATATTTGAAAAGTAGAATTCATGAACTCAAAAATATTGTCCTTCTATAGTCCTGTCAAGTTTAATGGAAGTGGGTTTAACCTGATTACAACACTAACACCAGTATCACTGATCTGATATTTACAAAAAGAAAAAAAAATCGTAGATTTTCAATAAATTAAAGTCAATGCAACACCCATGCAAGCTAGAATGCTAGCTGTTGGTGAACAAGGACCTGACTTCAGAACAAAAAGTCTATAAAGTTCCAAACTGTACACGGGTGACCTTTCTCAAACGGCGTCCATCCCTCTCATGGAAGACGTGAAGCCCAAGCCCATTCCTCTCTGTGTGTGGGTTTGCGATCTTGCCATTTCATACTGCGCATCTAGATTCCTAAACACTTCTTCCTGCTGCTTCAAAGTCTTATAACTTTCTTCATCAACGGAGCTACACCCAGCTTCATCTTCACTCTATCAGATTTTTAAAAAGAAAATAAAAATGTTTTCCTATTTGATAGTTAAGAAGACAAAATTTCTAGATTTAATTTATTCAGTTACTAAGTGGGGTTGACAACTGTTCTGTTAAATTCGAGGGCAGAGCATTAGTTGACAAAACGCCATCCTTATTGTCTCAGGGAAGGCAGAAACAGAAAGGAGCCAGGCGTTGCTATTTATAGGAAGGTTCAGTGGGAAGAGTAGGTAAGAAAGAGGCAGGTATTTAAAGGAATAGGATTCTTGAGAGACTGGCAGTGAGTGAACCATTTGGGTTAAGTATCCCTTTAGTTAAAACCTGACCTTAGAAATAAATGGACCTGAGCTTTTTGTGAACCCTTCAAGGTGAATGAATTATCTAATTACGGTACATATACACACACACACACACACACTTTAATTAACAATCATTTCTTGACTACATGTTTAAAATAATCTTCAAAACTTTTCTGTGCAATTAATCCAGAGACCAAAAAAGAACTGAGTTGGTATAACATTAAAATATCTTTTTCAATTAATGATTGTTATCATTTTTTTTGGGGGGGGGGGGCATCACTGCTCTCCAGTGGTGGGAGTAGGAGGCCCAGCCCCACTGCTGGAATTGAACCTCTGTCTCAGTGGGCTGCAGTCCCGCGCACAACCACTACTCCACCGGGGCTCAGCCCATGTTTGTTATTCTTAAAGGAAAAGTTTAACCCAGGAAAACTCACCTTAATACCCATTAATTTCCTAAATTTGACATTTTGGTCCTTGTTCCCAAAATTCAGTTTTTCCCATATTTCAGCCGACTGGGATTTGTCCTGTAAAGTAGAAAATTTTAGGATGTATAAAAAAATTTGACACTTCATTGGACTGTTAAAACCTTCCTGCAATATAGTCTAGTTAACAGAAACTGCAGCACTATATGGCATTCTACCAATGACGCTTCTAAGCAAAGATTTGCTATTGAATAATAAGGCAAAGAAGTATAAGCAAGCAGTCCATGAGAAAACCAAAGCTCGGCACTCTCTGCCTTCCATGAGCGATGACAACAATGTTTTTTGGAAGCTTGATTTCATACATACATCAATTACGTCAGCATTAAGAGGCGCAAAAAGCACTCACCCCTTCTTTCTTGCCTTGCCAAAGCATCTTTCTCTTTTTCTCTTGTTCTGCAAACTTCATTGGGTTCACAGCAGCTGGGTTATAATAGCTTGGGACAGCTATCCCGGTCTCGGCCAAAGCTTTTGCTTGCAAGGCTGCCATTTGGGCCGCCATAGCAATCTGAGGAGTCACTTGTGTGCCTGAGGCCAGCAGGGCAGCCACATTGAGAACCGAACCACCTGTAGCTGCAGCTGCTGAAGAGAAGTATGTCAACCAGGGCATAATTAATCTTCTGGCAAGAATTAAAACACACCAAATTGACTAAGCTACAAAAATGTAGAATTATGTTCACAAAATACAAGGAATAACTGTGTTAAGCTTAAATAGCAGTATTCCCAGTAACAGATGTTAGGAGATGTATACGAAACTGATGTACATTTCTGCCAATGAAGAGATAGGTACAAAGAAGGCATTTGATTCCACTAAATGATTTTTGTAGCTGCACCCACTTGCATAGATCTTATGGTTTACGAAGTGATTCCATAATCAGCACTAGAAATTCATAGCAAACATTTTAATACTATTAAGATTTCACAAATGAAAAAGACAACAAAGCTCTGCCCAGTGGCCATATTGTAGACAATGATGTTTACCCATTGTCATTACCCAATAGCACGCTTATTGCTAACCGAAAACACGAAACCAAAGATAAAATGTCATGACTAGAAAAGCCCATGCGAAGTGGCCAAGTCAAAATGGACTCATGCTTTCTCATGACATAAAATACAGCTATAAAAAGGTTTAAAAACTATTAAACAGTGAATGGCAGCTATGCTTGTCAATTTAAAGAAACATTTTCCAGATTCATCCAATATGTATTCACCATCTAAAAAGGTTGACTTAATGTAACAAGGTCTATCACTCCATGTGAATGTACTAATGTACTAATCCATAACCACAACTTAGATGCTTGCAGTGAAAATTGTTTACAAAATAGCCACATGTTAAAAAATCACACCTACGGATCATATAAATATGTACATATACACAATTTTAAAACATATACAATGATTAAAAAAAAATTTTTTTTTAGGGCATCACTGCCTGGGTGGTGGGAGTAGGAGGCCCAGCCTTTGCCCCTGTGGAGCTGGAATTCAAACTCCATCCCAGTGGGCCACAGCCCCGCACACAACCACTACGCCACCAGGGCTCAGCCCCATATACAATGATTTTATGAAGCTGAAAAGTAACACTCAAAATATCTGTTTAATTCCTTTTAATTTTTTGTATTTTTCAAGATTGCTACAAAGAACTTTATAAAAAAACTTGCTACCTGCAGCAATTTCCTGTTGTTTCTGTTTTTCAACCATTTCCTTTTCACGCTGTTCCTGAAGTTTCTTTGCCCTTTCTAACCTGTGAACAACAATTTAAATAAATTAAGATGACAGTGAAAACAAAATTAAGTGCATTTAAAATACCTTTTTGTAAAACATGTTTACCATTTCCTAAAACTGTCACCCACAGTTGAAAAGTAAACAAATACTCCCTTCAATAGCATCAGTTAAAGAACACGTCAATACCAATTCCAAAGAATTAACAAAATTAAGACCTACAATTGTTTTAATTTGTAGTTTATACAAACTGAGCAAAAATATCTTGCATGCTGATTATAAAGATGAAACAGAAAACTAAATCTTGCAAAGAATTGAGATCTCATCTTGGTCTATGTTAAGATGAAAAGCTCCTGTTTGATAAGAAGTCTTTGATTAAACAATCCTAAAATGTCATCCACTCCTCTAATAGGGTATAAAGAGAAAGATGGGCTACATATATTAAAATACGGGGATAGTGAGTTATAGACATTCATATAATTAAAAAAATCATTTGTTGTGCTCGCTTCGGCAGCACATATACTAAAATAATAAAAAATCATTTGTTTACTTATTGAGGGTAAATGTAAGACATACAGTATAGATTTAACTTTTGCCATTGGCAATGAAAATTTCTAATTAGAAGCAACAATAAAATGTAAGCTCATTGATAAAAAACTACTGTTACGTCATTATTTACACAATTGCTCCCATTTGAAAAGAAAAACAAAAACATTCTACCGACTATAGATTCCTTATTTTGAAAGTTTCAAGACAGTCAATCAATCTGGTGCTAAAATTGGAACACATGTAAATTTGTCATCTGAAACATCACCAAGTAGAGTCTTCTTGAATTAAAAATTTTAAATGGTAGTAAGAGCTCAGTTTACAAAGATTTGAAAACCCAGAGACTTGGTAAATGAGTAAACTTTGGGGCTTAAAAAATCCTTACCAGTGTCCAATTAATTATGTATTAATTCACTCAGTAATAAAAGATCTCCTAGTCCTATTGATTTGCGTTTCAGAGAGAACAGTGACGAGTGTGGGCAGCACAATGGGCGTTGTTGAAGAGTCATCCAGTTGGTTCCGACCCACAGCGACTCTCTGGACCACAAAACGCAAGGCCGTTCTCCCCCTCATCCAGGGTGAGGGCTCTGTTGCAGCACTGTGTGAAAGCATCTCGCTGAGGGTTTTCCTTTTCCCCTAAACCTTTCTTTATAGCAGTCTCTCTCTATAGGGTTTGAGTCCTTCCTCCTAGGTAACAAGTTGAAAGTTCACATCATTGCAATCTGTCTTCTAAGACAGTAATTTTTCTTCTGGCAGTCCACAGTACTTTCTTAACCATGACCGTAACTCAAATAAATCAATTCTTCTTCAGTCCAACTTTTTCTTGTCCAACCTTTCCACATACAAGACTGAAAAGTATGGGTTGAACCAGTCACACCTGAATCCTCAAAGTGCCATGCTATGCTACATAAACATCTTAAATAAATCTTGTACAGCATATTTGCCCAGTGCAATACACGAGTGCAGAGTGTAAACCTAAGATTAAAAATACTCGACAATTTTGAGCTTCCCTCTGCTTGTCATGATGTAGCTAACTGGTCCGTGAGAATTTTTTGTTGAGGTGTAATTCATATTGAAGGCCGTGTCTTTGATCTTCTCAAATAAGAGCTCCAAGTTCTCTTCATTTTGAGCAAGCAAGTTGTTAAGTTTCTTTTTTAATTGGCCAAATTTTGATGCTACAGTCTTCTTAATAGTTCCCATTCTGAGCTTAATTGTTTTGCACAGAGACCGAATTAAACAAGGTAAAAGAGATACAATTCCCTGATTTTAAACCATGCAGTATACCCTTGTTTTCTTTAAAGTGCCTCTTAGTTTAGTTACAAGTTCCAAACAAGCCAATGAGGTCTTCCCACGGTCACTGACAGTTTGGAATGAACACCATTCATTCTGTGAATGGAGCGAAGGAAGGGGTGAGCTCACACCTTTGCTGCTGCCGTTCAGCTGGAGTGTCTGCCAGGCTGGGTCACAGGGCAACAGCACATCAGGTTACATTGTGATAACTGTATTTTTGTAATGAAAAAATAAATAAATAAAAATGCAAACTCACTAACAGGCGCCTGGGTGTTATTTTACACCTCACCTCCCCACATGATTTTAGTTTGTCCTTCTGTGCATGGTCCCCCACACACAACTTGGAATTATCAGAAATAATTTAAAAACACAGGTTCTCCCCATTAATCAGGAGTATAATTTACAATGGCTCTAAATGATAAAAATCTACATGTCACCTCCAATTTAAGAAAAGGGTTGATAAAAGTTTCATTTATGCTGAAGGCAGTTTTTTGTTCCTGGGAGTAACATAGGTAAGTAAAGGAAATGCCTTCTGATAGGCAAAATATAGTATTTTTCTAAACCAAATTTAATCCTCAAAAGTTTCATTAAAAATTAACATACATGGCAGCATACTTTTGAGGAATAAAAATCCTAAAAATAGAGTAAGTCAGCTGAAAAATAAACAAAACCAAAAACCGCTGAACTTTAATATTTCTGTAATTACACTTGTGTCATCAAGTGTTTAAGATGAGAACAGATCATTCTGGAGCGCTTAGGATCCAAAGGTGTTTAAACATTTATGGCTTCAATGAAATTTCTTTTAAAAATTCTGACCGAAAGCATTCATTTTGTCCAAAGTTTTACTTATGTCACATGACAAAGGAAAAATGAGCAGTAAACAAGAAAACTACACGTACCTCCTGGCTAAAGCTTCCTGTGCATCCATTGCTGTGTTTCTGCCTCTAAAGGGAGGGGGGCTTGGAGTCCGACTTAAACTTCTGCTAAACCTTCTTGGTTTCTCAATTCGCTTCTTTCTCTCTCTTAAAAACAAAAAGAAACATTTTGCATGTCTGATTATGGCCAAGTAAGAATTCTCCCACTGGCACCATCTTTTCTATTTGGCCAACAGCATATTCCCATTACAGCACTTATATTGTTTCCTTTTTGCATATTACCATCTAGGTTGCACAGACAATACTTGCACAAATCACTGTTATATTTGTATAATTAAATATAGTAGAATAAATTTCCAGAAGTGAGTTAAGCGGTCAAAAGTTCTTAATGTTTACTTATATTGATTTTATAAATAAAAATAAGGCAAAATATTAATTGCAATAAACAGGGAATTAATGAATGCCTCACTCACTCATCTGAATTTCACATCAATAAAACTTACTATATACCAAAACCCTAATAAAAAGTTAATGACTATATTAAGGGTCACATTAGTGATGTTTTAATCTTAGTAGACTTGAGTACAATAAATGAATGAAGCAGTGGTAATATTTAACATTAACACGTCTATGTGAATTATATATTAGACATGAGCATCCTTGATGAGAATGTGTGTCTGAAGCATGGAAGATGATTTCTATTACAATATAGTTGCTATTAGGACTTCACGAGTAAATACATGTCAAGAGTTTTGGTGTAATCCATTGTAGGTATGTATGATTTTTTTTTTTGGGGGAGGGGGGACATCACTGCCCTCAGGTGGTGGGAGTAGGAGGCCCAGCCTTTGCTCTGTGGAACTGGAATTGAACCTCCATCTCAGTGGGCCGCAGTCCCGCGCACAACCACTACACCACCGGAGCTCAGCCCTGGTATGTCTTGTATGATTTTAAGGTTAGTGCAATGAACTCAGGTACTTCAAACAGCTGAGAAAATTTTAATGGAACTAATCTATACCTACACTTCATAGGAAATGTAATGAACAAGAATACTTGAAAATGCTAAATAGTTGTTTAATTATCCTTATTAGTTAATAATGATGAAAATAAATCTAATCTGTAAATACAATTCTGAATCCTACCCCAAATTTCATTATCCTGATTGCTGATGAAGAAACCAATCTTAATGTACACCATACAGAACATTCACAAAACCAAGGAGTGCCAAATAATCATATTGTTAAGGATGATGAGCACTTACCGACTTCTGCTTCTCGTCCGACTTCTGCTTCTACTCCGATGCCGATGTCTCGACCTGGAGCGGGAACGAGATCTGACCCTCCGCTTCCTGTCCCTGCTTCTGGAGCGTGACTTCTTCCTGTCCCTGCTTCTGGAGCGTGACTTCTTCCTGTCTCTACTTCTGGACCGAGACTTCTTCCGGTCCCTGCTTCTACTACGATGACGCCTGAAATTAAAGTATATGTTTGCAGTTACTCAGAGTCCTTCAGTCATAATCATTACTACATCATTTACAGTGAATGCTGCAAACCAAAGAAAGAATAAACCTTTGTGATTTTTGCTGTTTGTGATGGGCATGAGTTTATTTGGACTCATAGGGATCATTAAGAATTACCCCACAGGTTTTCAAGGCTATAAACTGTAATTAAAATACATTGGCTCATTTTCATCCTCTGAAAATGTAAGTGCTTTTAAAACCACTGACCTTTTTGGTTAGCAGTCCAGTGCTCTAATATTGTAGCACCTAGGTTCCTTAGGGAGAACCTAATAGGATGGATATAATTTTAAACAACAGAGAAAGGGATTTGTTGTTCATGCTTGATAATGCATCCTGGGATCCCAGCAAAGTTGTAAAATGCAAACTATCTCCAATGCTTTTAATCTCAATTTAGGAGTCTGTTTAATTGTTAATAATTACCCATTGATTTATAAAGGAGCCCTGTTGTCATAGAGGCTATGCTTTGATCTGCTAACCTGTATAAGGCTAAAAGTTCGAAACTCCCACTTTTGGGACAAAGATGAGATTTTGGTATTCTCATAAATGGGTACAGCCTTGGAAACCACAAGGGCAGTTCTCTACTTTGTCTTATATAACTATGAGTTGGAATTGACTGGATGAGTTTTTGGTTATTCCCTTAATGATAATCATAGTCCAATTATATATATATATATATATATATATATATATA
>PVJH01032667.1:0-22522 GCA_004026705.1 Nesogale talazaci | reverse complement strand
GAAGGCCGTGTCCACACAGAAGTCTCATTGGCTATACAATGATTGACAGACTAGACTCCACCCCTTCACTCGTAGTCTGCGCAAATTAATGACAGAGTATGTAACTACCACAGACATTGATAAAGAAGACTAAAGATGAATAGATGCATTTGAAATGGGTGCTAGGAAAGAATTTTGAAAGTAGCATGGACTGCTAAAAGTACAAACAAATCTGTCTTGAAGAAATAAGGCCAAAGTGCTCCTTTGAGGCAAGAATGGCAAGACTTCATCTTACATATACTTCAGACATGTCGTCAAGGGAAACCAGTTTCTGGGGAAGGACCTTATGCTTGGGAAATAGAGGCACAGGGAAAAAAGAGTAAGACTTTCAACGAGATCGATACAGCGGCTGCAACAATACTTGTGAGGATGGTGCAGGGCCCTGCGGTGTTTGTCTGTTGTACTGAGTGTCACTGAGGGGCTAAGGGTGGGAGCTGACTTGATGGCACTATGCAGGTACTGGTGATTGAGCTAAACCTGTCACTATGTAAAACAACAGGAAGTGCACAGGGCAAGATTTGATGTAGGATGTCCATTTGGGGAAGCTGGTCTCCTTCTAACATTAATGCACACACCTACAAAACAACTTTGCCATTGACTTGATTCTGACTCATAGTGACAAGGAAGAACTGCCCCATGAGTCTCATTTTCCGCCTGCAAGAGTGGCTAGTGGTTTAGGACTCTGCCGCTGACCATGTGATTAGCAGCCCTATGAGTAACCCTCTGTGCCACCAAGCTGCCATTCTCTAACAACGAAGCCAGGAGACTGCCTGGGTACTTTCATTGACAAGTAAAAATTTAGCCTGAAGTGATAATATTCATTAATAAAAGAGATTAAAACTTCACCTCCTTCCTTCCCCCCACATTTCATTTGTATTTAATTCTCCGCTCAGTTCAGGAGGTTGAATGCCATGATTTGCCAAAGTATTATGAAAAACATTTATCTCTTGTTAAAATCACCATTATCTTGTGGCACCCTTAAGAGGCTACTTCATCACAACTGAGGTTAGTGCAATATGGCGTTACGTTGAGGAGGACCACCTTTTTTAAATGTAGAAAGCAAAGGAATTGGGAAGCATCTGAGAGATAGTTGGGCCAACAGGGCCCAGAAAAGACACACTGCCCAGAGGTCTAAGTTGCTAAGTAGCAGAGCAAGGCCTCTCATCTAGTTCTGCTGATCCACCCAAGATCCCTCCTCTGTGGACCAAACAGCAGTCAGCAGTCAGCCATGTTGAGATGGCTGAGGGTTTTGGACTATCTCTGCCCCACAAGTCTTCCTGCTCTGTATTCGGGGCTGTGTCCCTCAAAGAGGGAAGCTGTGGAAACAGCAGGTAAGTGTTCAGGCTATCTAAAGGAGGGAGATGAATGGCTCACATTCTTCAAAGGGGACAAGTGTGGGCTGCCTGGCTGCCCAGGGAGCTGGCCCCACGTGACCGGGGGAGGCAGGGTGGACAAGTAGGATCTAGTGCTGAAATAAGAAGTTTCCTAGGAAATCAACTCCCAGATGCCAAGAGGGAACTTTGTAAAGGTACATTTGGCATGTTTGGGTTGGGACTCCACTTTCCCACCTCCCGTAGGGAGTGGCTCATGCGTGCAGCAATGATGAATCATGCGCGTTGCCAAACCAAAGGGCCCCTGAGAGGAAGGCTGGAAAGGGCCTCCCCAGGAAACTCCTCTGCTGGGTCCCCACCCCTTTCTGCCTCTCAACAGGATCTACATCTGCATGTCACACGCGCAGGAGAGAGTTCTGCCAAGCACTCCTAGCAAAAGTGACTTAAAGCTGAGCATTAGGTAAGCTTAGGGTTTCCTTCCCACCTTACTCTAAAGTTTTGTCAACTGTGTCCTGTACAGGCCAGTTGAAACCAACAGATCCTGGGCGTGAACACCAGGATGTTCTGGATTTCAGGCTGCTCCCAGCAGCAGGGGTAAGAAAGATTAGACTCTCTCCCACTGACTGACCCAACCCATTGGTCACTTTCGGGAGTATTCACAACCTAGAGAGTGTCTAGCACATGGCAGGCCCTGGGCTTATAAAAACAAGTATGTGTTTAGAGCCCGTGGAACCGCCAAGACGGCCGATAGAGTAGATAAGATCGTCATTCTCATTTTACTTCTTGAACGGCTGTGCTCCAGTATGTTCCCAACTTGACCAAGGTCCCTTATAGATTGAGTGAACAACTTGCACAGCCAGACCCACTTAGGCTTAGATCCCCACCCCCATCCCGCTTTTTAGGCTTCTCTTATCAACTTAAAACCAAAGCCAAACTCACTGCCATCGAGTAGATTTCCACCCACCGTGACACAGTGGGTCAGGGCCGAACTGCTCCTGAGGGTTTACGAGAGAGACAGTAACTCTTTAAGAGTCAAAAGTCTTGCCTTCCCCCCTCAGTGGATGGTGGCTTTGAACCGCTAACCTCATGGTTAGCAGCAGTCTGAATCCATTAATTTGTCAAACGTCTTTTTTTTTTTTTAACCTGACACTTCAATCAGGGGAGGACCTTGACCCAGCGCATTCTGTGCAACTTCTTCTAGATCCCATTCTCAAGTGAGGTCATTTGGCCTTCCAAGCTGCACCTACCCGGAGTGTCTGCACCTACCTACGGTGCTAACCTGTGAAGGGGGGTACCGGGCGCCCCCAGTTTCTCCCTACCCTCTCTTGGACCTTTACCATTCCAACCAGAACACTCGGGGCCACCACTCAGGGCGTCCCCGAGTCCCCGTAAGTCCGCGGACAACAAGTTCCCGGGCGCCAGGGCCATTTCGGACGGCCCCCGGGGCAGCCCGCGGCCAGGAGGGTCTCGGGACCCCCGCGGCGGGCCGGGCCGTGCGGACTCGGAGCGGCGGCCGGAAAGCGCGGGCGGGAACGCGCCGGGGCCGCCTCCTCTCCCTGCGCCCGCCCGCGGCGGCGCCGGCGCCGCGGCCCCAGCGCGAGCGGCTTTAAAAGGCGCCACCCCACCTCCCCCGGCGCACTCGCCGCTCGGGCGCCGGGCGAGCCTGCTGCTGCCATGCCGGCGCCTCGGACCCCGCGGGCTCCCCGCGCCGCCGCCGCCACCGCCCGCGCCCCCCCCGCCGCGGCCGCTCGAGGGCCCGGCGGAGCCCGCCTGGGGCTCGGGCCGCGCGCCCGGCGCTGCCTGCTGCTGCTGCTGCTGCTGCTGCCCGCCGCCGCCCGCGCGCTGCCGCCCGCGCGCCCCGTCTACACCAACCACTGGGCGGTGGAGGTGCGGGGCGGCGCGGCCGCGGCGGACCGCGTGGCCGCGGCGCACGGCTACCTCAACTTGGGCCAGGTGAGTGCCGCCCGCGCCGCTGCCCCAACTTTCCGGCCGGCGGCTGCGGCCCGACGCGAGGGGGCGCCGCCGGCTCCGGCTCGGTCTCCCTCCCGCGGGCCCGGCGCCGTGGCCGCGCGTGGGGCGTCCCCGCTCGGCCGCTCCGGGGGCCGGGCGGCCTAGGCGCCCCGCGGGGTGGGGCCGGCCGCCCGACGCGCCGCACGCCCGGCAGGGAGCCCCCGCGGGTGGCCCGGGTGGCCGTGGCTGCGCGATGCCTGGGGGCAGGGCCCGCGCGCGGAGCGGCCCCTCGGACGCCGCCGGGGTGGCCTCGGAGCCGGGCGCGGCGGGGAACACCTGCCCGGCGCGGCGGGCACGCCCGCCCCCCCCCCCCCCCCCGGAGCTCTCTGCCCTCGGGCGGGGGCGCGGGCCGTGCACCCACGCCGCAGGGGCCCCGACGCAGCCGCCACCAGCCTTTTGGACTCCAGACGCCGTGCGCTTTCTGGTGGCACTTTCGGTGACGGGCCCGAGCGCCGGGGACCCGGCATTTTGCAGGGTCCGCGGCGCCCCGGGCCGGCCGGTTGCCGGGGGTGGGGGGGTGGGGGGGGGCTGGAGAAGTTGCCCCGTGGCTCGGATTTCCGAGTTCTCTGTGACTTAGGGAAGCGGCCGGCCTGGCTCCCCTTTGGGGACAGGGACCGTGCCCCATGCCTGCTGTTGCTGGGGATGACCAGATGTAAGGATGTCCATACAACTCTTTAAAAAGTGTAGGCTATGTGGATACTACATCAAGAAAACGAGTCAAAGAAGAGCCCAGACTTGACCGTGCTTACCGTGGGTGACGGAGGCAGGGTTTTTGCTTAGGGCGCGTTGAGTTGACTTGGTGGTGGTAGAACAGTTTTGGAGAGGGACTGTCATGCTTGTACAACATGAAGAGTATAAGCAATGGCACGGAATTATCCACGTAGAAGAGTTGTTGAATTAGAGAATGTTTTGTGCATATTTCTGCCCCACTAGAAAAAGATCCCTACACAGATAACAGTGAGTACAAGAACATGTTCCAAAATTGATTGTGGTAACGATTGTACAACTCATCTTGTGATGATTGAACTGCTGAAGTATGTAGTACATGCATGATACCCATGAGACTATTTTTAAAAAGTTTCATCAGTGGCCTGGCAACATTGCAGACAGATAGATTATAGGGTTCCCAGGCCCTCTGAGGCCTCTGGCTCGCACAGGAAGGCAGCGCTCAGGGTGGAGGTCTGACAGGGATTTATGACTGGTGGAAGGGCCGCTATAGCCTGAAAAGTAGATTCTCTGTGCACTTCACAAATTGCCAAAATCAAACTCAAAGCCATCACGTCTGTTTTGACTCACGGTGACCCTATAGGAGAAGGTAGAACTGGCCTTGTGAATGTCAGAGCTTATAGTGCTTTCTCTGAGCACTGTGTGGGTTTTGAACTGCTGACCTAGAGAGTCGCCATGAGTGGGAATTGACTCCGTGGTGGGAGGTTTGGGGCTTATTTTTGCCCTTGTGGTTAGCAGCCCAACAAGTATCCGCTAGCCACTTTTAACTCATAGGATTTAGAGAAGTGACAGGCATAGGTTTGTACTGCCAGGGGATGTTAAATTTAGTTTCATTGTTATTCCTGACAGAAACCAGCAAAGTGTGGTCCAGACTCAATTAAGTAACTTTTCTTCCGCATGTGAAGGCCCATGCTGGTGTTGCTTCTGGAAGAGTTGATTGTTCCAGTTGACTTACACTTCACAAGGCAGATACGAGTTTACCTGAATCATGTCTTTTAAAGATGTTTTTAACGTTTTGGTCTCTCAGGTCTCTAAGCCTCCTGTGATTTACGAATTTGTGGTTCAGGTGCATAGATTTGTTTTTCTTTGTAGCTTCTAAATCTTATGGCTAGCTGTCCAGAGTGAAGAAGGTGCTTCTTAGGGCTCCACCCTTGTCATGATTTCTCTTGCTTACTTAGGACTCTGGTTCCTGCCACACTCTGCCGCCCTGCCCACGTTTCCCAGCAGCTTGTGATCAGCTAACGTGACTGTTGAACTGTCCCATCATTTACAAAGTGCCTGGGTTTCTCTGGTTCCTCTAAGAGGGAGCTGAACTTGAGCTTTGAGCTTCTGGACATCGACAAGAAAGGCAGAGAAACCATTGAAAGACTTGCAGTTCTTGTACATGGGATTAAAAATTAAAAACCCTGGCCCCTGGGTCAAGCTGACCCTTGACTCGATGTATGCTCATGGAATGGCCTACATGTAAAATGCATTATGCACATTTCGCTTGTGGAAGATTAGACTGTTTCTCATATGCACCTCTCTACCCTGAAATGTTTTGGGAAGTCTCTCGGGGTGCTCCAGCTCCGCAGAGTACAGTGTGGGGTCAGAAGCTTGGACGTGGTAGGCATGAGGCCCAGTGGTGACGCTGGGGGGAGACACATTGCTGAGGAAGTGGTTTGCTGGAAACACAAATTAACCTCAAAGCAGAGACGGCTCCTGTGTGTGATGTGAAGGGGGTGCCTAGTGCTCTTTATTTTCCTACCAGATTTTTTCTTTCCTCTCTGAGTGCCTTTCCACATTTCTTTCTAAGTTATGTGGAAAAGGCCTGAAGCAGTCCCACATGTATTCAGTAAGAACTCTTTAAAACCCTTATTTGCCTTTTTTCAGCCAAGAGAATTTGTGACTCGTAAAAGAGATGTAGATATTATTAGCTTTAATTTATAGATGAGTAAACTAAGTGAAGCAATTAAAGAGCTATTTATGTCCATGTTTTTGTCACCTCTGCCAATTCTGCTCCCTGCTCAGTGTTTCTAGTTCTATTTGCAACCCACTAATAACCAATTAATGGTAGGTCTGCCCTGACTTACAGGGATCTGTGTTGTGTACTAAGTTCTTGGTCGAGTGTTTTCATTTCTTATAATTGATTTAAATTTATTTTACATGGTCTAAAGGTAATTTAGAGTGATGGTCATTCACCTTTCTTGAATCATGGATCCCTTTCCTAGTCTGTGAGGACTCCACATTCTCTCCATTGAAGAATACACAATGTAGGGAACAAGGGAGGCTCACCTCTTTTTGCACCTCTATCCAGCATTTAAAGTTCAATGGACTGCCTCCCAAGAAAACCAAAACCAACCCTTAAACAGAAACAACAACTGCCAAAAGAACAAACAAACAAATCTGTCTTGAAAGAGGGAGAGGTGTGTATGTTGATCCTTGTATTCGATTTCTTCTTTCTTCCCATACTTTCCCCTTGCCCTCCTGGTAACTCTATTCTCATTATTGGTCCTGAAGCGTTTATCTGTTCTGGATTCCCTATGATTCCAGCTGTGGTCTTTACTAATGTACATCCTTTGGTCTACCCGCATTTGAGAACATGATAGTAGGGTGGAGGAAGCAGTAAAGAACTAGAGGAAAGTTGTATGTTTCATTGGTGCAGTACTGTACCCTGAATGGCTTATCTTGTGACCCTTTTGTAAAGGGATGCCCAATTGTCTACGCATGGGCTTTGGGTTTCCACTCTGCACACACCTTCCTCCCCATTCACAGTGATATGATTTTTTGTTCTGGGTCTTTGATGCCTGATACTTAGTGATCACACGGCTGGTTTGCTTCTTTCATGTGGGTTTTGTTGTTTCTCAGCTAGATGGCCACTTGTTTATCTTCAAGTCTTTAAGACCCCAGACGCTATATCCTTTGATAGCTGGGCACCATCAGCTTTCTTCACCACGTTTGTTTATTCACCCATTTTGTCTTCAGCAATCAGGTCTGGAAAGGTGAACATCACAGAATGTTGGATTATTAGTACAAAGTGTTCTTGTGTTGAGGGAATACTAGAGTCAAGGCCCCATGTACAACTGCAACCTTAATACTTAACATAAAAATATAAGTACATAGATATATTTCCCCATCATTTTATACAAGTATATTTACATATGTACATGCCTGTATTTAAACCTCTATAAATGTTCTTTCCTCTATTTCCAATTTTAGATGTGCCAAAGTGAGCACATCTTTCCTCTATTTCCAAAGTGACACTTTTATGAAGAAAATTACAAATTATTTAAAAGAAATTGAAAAAAAGAAGCTTGAATATGTTATTTATTAAATCATATTAAGAAGTGAAGAACTATGAATAAATGATACACTGTGTTCATATATGGGAAGACTTAATGTGACTCAGACCAAAATCCAAACCCATTGCTGTCACTTTGATTCCAAATTTTTTTGTTTTTGTTTTTGTTTGTTTGGTTTTTAGGGGGGTATCACTGCCTCTGGTGGTCGTGGGCGCTACCCAGTGCTGCTCCTGAGGGCTGCTGCTGGATTTGAACTGCCAAGCCCGTGGGCTGCAGTCCCGCACTCGACCACTTACGCCACTGGGGCTCAGCCTTTGATTCCAATATTTAGTGATCCTATAGGACAGAATAGAACTGTCACATAGGGTTTCAAAAATGTAAACTTTTATAAAAGCAGACTATTGTCTCTTTCTCCCAGGGAGTAGCTGGGGTGGGGGGTTGGGATCCATACTCCTCACCTTTAACTTAGAAGTCAAGGACTTCTCTTTATTTCTTTCTTTTTTTAAAAATTTTGTTTGTGACTATAGGCTCCACATCTTTCAGTTTTAGTTTTCGTCCTCATCCTTTATTATTGCCATTCAAACCACTATTTAGGTTTGAGGAATAAGGAATCTGGAGGGATTTTTTGATAATATACTACATACACTTATACAGTCAATCGTGAGAAATGAAATCAACAATATCCTCCATGTTAAATGTTCCATGTGTGTGATTCTTTTACTCAACCCCCCCTCCCTTCTCAGCACTCTATCCTTCCCCTGTCTCTGTTCCTGCCCCTGCTCCCCATTCCCTAGCAGCTTAGGACTTGAACACTGTGTCACCTCAAACCAAACCAAACCCATTGCCAACTAGTCAATTCCAACTCACCGAACCCTATGTAGGGTTTCCCAGACTGTAAATTTCTATAGGATCAGATCGCCCCATCTTCTTTCACTTGAGTGACCAGTGGGTTTGAACTGGGGAGGTTAGCAGTACAATACTATGGTAGTTACCTAATTTCAGGTCAACTTGAAGATACATAGTGTAAAGGTGGTATTCAACCTTCCATTAGATCACAGCCTGATGGTGCCTCCTTGTGGGAGTAGTCGCTCCCTGGGAGCCTCCCCTTCCCATTCTGAAAACTGCCAGAACCACTGTCGGTGGATCTACCCGACTGCCATCACCAGACTCCGTGAGTCTGAAGAGGGATTTATGGGCTAGTATCGAACTTAGGCACTTGAGCTAGACTGGACTAGGATTTATGTATATATAATTTCTTTATATATAGCTCTTTCGTACACATGAGTATCACCAGATTTGTATTTCTAGTCAACCTGGCCCAGCAAAAACACTTACCCTGTACCACCAACAAGGCTCCTTAATGTCATAAAAACCCACCAATCCCCAAAATTCAAAAACAAAGCCAACCAACCAAACTCCCTGACCTGGAGGCAGTGGTGACTCATAGCAACCCCTCGTGGGTTTTTGAGATGTGTCTGTTAAAGGAACAGAAAGCCCATTACCCCCCCCCCCTCCCCAGGAGCTGCTAGTGATTTTAAACTTCCCCCCATGTGGACTGCACCCAATGCATAATCACTATCCCACTATCCCCCTCCTGAATATCATAGCTTCCTTCAAATTCATCAATCAAGCAAAGTAATCACAACAGCTTGGCATTGGCTTAATGATAATCTAATCCATCAGACTCATTAAGTGTATATAAGAATTTGCCTATTCCAGAAGACCAAATGAGTTGGGAATATTAACAAATTGTGCTGGAATAACTGACTCTACATGGAAAAAACAATTTGATTTTCAATTCATACTTTATTTTTTTTTATTTTTTTTTTTTTTTTTTTTTATTTTTTTTAGGCATCACTGCCCTCAGGTGGTGGGAGTAGGAGGCCCAGCCTTTGCTCCTGGGAGCCGGAATTGAACCTCCATCCCAGTGGGCCGCAGTCCCGCGCACAACCACTACGCCACCGGGGCTCAGCCCTCAATTCATACTTTATATGATAGTAAATGACAGGATTAAAGATTGGTATAAAACCTCTAGAAATTAATGTAGTAGAATATCTTTATGACATTGAGAAAGGAGAGAATTTCTCCATCAAGGCATACAAATAAATTAAAAAAGGAAAAAATTACTAATTAGAAAAATGCTATATGTAGCAAGGTTTAAAAGCAATGGAGTATGACAAGTATTTGTAGCACATGTAATAAATAACAGATTAGTATCCAGATTACTTCAAAAACTTCATCAATTTAAAAAAGTTAAACATGGAGGAAAAAGTACATGAATAGGAAATGTAATGAAGAGAAATTATGCTCACCTCAATTGGAGTTATTGGAGCAATTAAACCCTCAAAAAGATATACTTATCAGATTGGCATTCGCGGACAAGTGTTGGCATCAAGTGTTGGCAAAGGGAACTTCATACTGCTTGAGTTGGAAGGAGAAATAGATGTAAGACTTTGAAGAACAATTTGGCAATGTGTGTAAACCAGCTGCCCATAAGTTGATTCTGACTTGTGACCCAGAGGGTTTACAACGTCTTATTTTCAGAAGTGCCACAGGGTGAAATTGAATCATCAACTTCTCAGTTAGCAGCTGAGTACATTAATCATTTGCAAACCCAAGTCAAGCCCATTGCTGTGGAATCAATTCCAGTTCATAGCTATCTGACAGGACAGTAGAACTTGCCTCACAGGGTTTTCAACACTATAATCTTTTTTTTTTTTTTGGGGGGCATCACTGCTCTCCGGCGGTGGGAGTAGGAGGCCCAGCCCCACTGCTGGAATTGAACCTCCGTCCCAGTGGGCCGCAGTCCCGCGCACAACCACTACGCCACCGGGGCTCAGCCCTTTCAACACTAATCTTTAAGGAAATAGATGGCCACATCTTTGTCCTGTGGTAGCTTTATGTTGCCAACCTTCTGTTTAGTACCCACGCACTTTAACCACCACGCCATCAGGTATCCTTGTGAACCATTTGCAAGCGAGGTTGAATGGCCCCAGCAAGCCCAAGTCAACCATTCTGCTTGAGAAGACCTCTTCGTGAGAGACATGTACAGGAATGCCGGTCGAGGTGTTTTTTAAATATGTAGGTGACGGCAACAAAATGCTTTCTACAATGTGAATAATAGCGGTTCACCTCTAATTTGTGGAAGTGATGATTATCTAGATCACACTTTTTCAGCGTGCGACATACTTATAAAATAATCAAGTCAAAATGATCTACCAACTACAAAAATGCAAAACATTTTAATTTATTTATCACATTTATTCATAAATGCATTGAGAAGTCTTTATATGGACAATGTATACTTATGTACCTTGCATATCCGCATGAGCCCGTAGTGCACAACACACATGGACTAGCGAAAATCACACAGAACAATACAAGGCACAGATACGGACAGCTCAGGAAACCAGAGCTAGCCCAGCAGGCTCCGGAGATGGGATCCTACTGACAGTGCCGCGCTCTCTTCTTAGTATATAGGACTCTGATTTTTTTGTGCTAAGCTTATCCTCAGCCATGTTGCCATGGTCGAATTTTGTTTGTTTTCAACTTGTTTTGTTAGCTCATTGGGTTTTGTGTATATAAATCATGATTTGTGTACAACAAGAGTTTCCCTCTGTCTTTTCTCATTCGTTATTGTTATTTAAGACTTTTTGTTATTTAAGACTTACAGCACACTATTGAATAAAGTGACAATAAGGGGCATCCTTGTCTGGTTCCCATTCTCAGAAGGAAAGTTTTCAGTTTTTCCCTTTTAAGCTAGATTTTAGCCATTGGTTTTGTGCATATGACCTTTATGAAGCTGAGAAATTCCTATTTTATTTTTTTGAGAAATTTCTATTGTATTACTATTTTGTTGAGTGTTTTTACAGGAATGGATGTTGTGCATTTCCAAATGACTTTTCTGTGTCAATTGAAACAATCATGTCCTATGTTTTTGTTTTGTTTTATGTGGTAGATTACACCAATTGTTTTTTAATGTTGGCCTTGTGTCTGTCCTTGTGTGTTATTAATCCTACTTGATCATGACATATTTTTATAAAAATATATTTGGATTCTATTGGCCAACATTTTTTTTTCCTGCGCCCCCTGGGCCAACATTTTATTGAGAATTTTTGTACCTATATTTATCAGAGGTTTTGGTCTATAGTTTTCTTTGTGGTTTCTGCCTCGTTTTGGCTTCATTAAAAGAGTTTGTGAATTCGTTGTCCTTTTCGATATTCTGAAATAGGTGGTGTAAAGTTGGTAATAGCTCTTCTATGAATACTTTGTAGGATTCCCTTGTGAAACAAACAGTAAACAAGCAAACATAAATGGATTGATGAGAATGGAGGGGGGTCAGAGCAGAGGCCTGAAGTTCATCTGTGTACAGTGGAACAGCCCCCCCACACACACAGGGAATGAACCAATCAGGATGCAGTGGAGCACTAATGAATCACACAATATACCTCTGCTTCCTTGAGGCCTCCTCACCCCTCACTAACATGACCCCAATGCTGACACCCACTCTGGACTGGACGGGAGCATGTACCTAGGTATAGGCAAGAGATCAAACCTACAACACATGGAACCTAGTAACAGGAATGGGAATAAAGGTACCAAAGGGTAGGGGAAGGTAGGGGGAGAGGTGGTGGGAAGGGAGGGGGGCTCCGATCGCAATGAATGGCACACAAGGACCCACAAGGGTTGGAAAGAAGGACGAGGAAGGAGAAAATAAAAAGCTGATCCCAAGGGCTCAGTGGAAAGTAAATGTCTAGAAAAGAACAATGGGATATATGTACTAATACGTTGGATACAATTGATGTATGGATTGTAACAAGAGCCCCCAATAAAATGTTCCACAACAGCAAAAAGAATTCCCTTGTGAAATCATCTGGACATGAACTTTTTTTGATTGGAAGTTTTTTAAGTACCTTAGTATACTTCTTCCTTTGTTACGGGTCTGCTAATGTTTTCTACATCAGTCGGTATTCACTGGATAGTATGAAATTTGTCCATTTCCTGTAGATTTTCAAATTTATTAAGAGTACAGTTTTTCATAGTACTGTATTTTTATCCATATTCCATTTGGCTCTGTTGTGATGACATTCTTTTCATCCCTAATTTTTGATGTTTTCACCTTCACTTTCTTTTTCTTTGTTGTTTGCCCGTGGTGTGTGACCTTTGTTAATCCTTTCAGAGAAACCGTTTCTTTGATTTCTTAGTGATTTTTCTGGTTTTCGAACCATTCATTTCTGTTCTAATATATATGATTTCTTTTCTCCCGGTTAAAAGTTTATTGTATTACTCTTGTTCTGGTGGTTGAAGATGCTGAGCTCTTGTATTTTGGTTTTCTCCTCTCTTCTGATCTATCTGTTGAGTGCTATAAATTGCCCCATCATAACTGCTTTTGCTATGTCCCAAAGTTTTGATATGTTATGTTTTCATACTGATTAGTTCCAAGGAATAATTTTGTTTCATTTTTTTACCCACTGGTTTTTAAGAAGTATGTGGTTTGGTTTCCATGCATTTGGTTGGCCCCTTTCACTCTTTCTATTATTGATTTCTAGTTTTATAGTATGATAGTCTGAGAATGTGGAGTGTAGAATTTCAATATTTTAAAATTTATTAAGGCTTGCTCTGTGTCCTCACATATGCTCTATTTAGAGAATAGTCCACGTGAACTGAAAATTGTTACATACCAGGTTACTATTTGGTGGGTTGCTGTGTGGTGGAGTGTTCAGTTGGTTGTGTTGTTTAATTTTTCTTTGTCTTTATTGAGTTTTCCCCCTTGGTGCTCCTGGAGAGCTGCTGCTGGATTTGAACCGCCAACCCAGTGGGCCACAGTCCTGCACACAACCACTATGCCACCCACCGGGGCTCAGCCCCTCATATATGTTTTATATGTTCATTTTTCTTCTTATATTGTGTAGTCCCTTTTTGTCTCTCATGATGCTTCTTGCCTTGAAGTCTGTTTTATCAGAGATTAATATTGCCAGGCCTGCTTTGGATTTTTTTTTCATGTGCAGTAGGAGGTCCATTATTAGTCTGATAAATTTTTAAAAAATCATTTTATTGGGGGTTCATACAACTCCCATCATGATCAACACATATGTCAATTATACGCATACCACCTTTGCACACCTGTTGCCATCATCACCCCTGAAACATCCTCCCTCCACTTAGACTCCCAGTACCAGCTCCCCATATTTCCATACCTCCCCATGAACCCTTAATAATTGTTACTACTTTTTCATATCATACTCTATCAGATGTGTCCTTTTACCCACTTCCCTAATGTCTATACTCCAGAGAGGTCATATGTAGATCCCTGCAATTGGTTCCCCCCCTCCACTCCGCCCTCCTTCCACCCTTCCAGCATCACCACACCCATCACTAGTTCCAAAGGGATCATCTGTCCTGAATTCCCCATCTGTCTGACTCCAGTGTACATCCCCTGGTCTAGCCGGATTTGCAAGGTAGAACAGGGATCATGATGGTGGGAGGAAGCATTTGAGAATTAAAGGAAAGTTGCATACCTCATTGTTGCCACACTGTACCCTGACTGGCTCCTCTCCTCCCTACAACCCGTCTGTAAGAGGATGTCACTTCACCTATTGATGGACTTTGGTTCCTCACTCAGTACTCCCCCTCATTTATAAAGATACATATTTTAGTTCTTTGATGCCTGACACCGGATCCCTTCAACACCTTGTGGTCACACAGGTTGGTGTGCTTCTTCCATGGAAGCTTTGTTGCTTCTCAGCTACATGACCGCTTTTTTACTTTCAAGCCTTTAAAACCCCAGATGTTATATCTCTTCATAGCTAGGCCCCATTAGCTTTCTTCTCCCTTTGCTTATGCACACATTTGTCTTCAGTGATCGTGTTGGGAAGGTGAGCATCATGGAATGCCAATTTAATAGAACAACATGTTCTTGCACTGAGGCAGTACTTGAGTGGAGGTCCAACGCCCATCTGCTGTTATGTTGATCTATTTCCCCATTGTTTTATATAAATATATTCACCTATGTACATGCCTATATTTGTATCTCTAAAAATGCCCTTTATTGCCCACTTCTTTCCTCTATTTCCTTTTACTTTCCTCTTGTCCCACTAATCATGCTCAGCCTCTATCGGGTTTCAGTATTTTCTCTCTGTTGTACTGCTCTTAATCCCTGTTGTGCCTCTCACACCCACCTTGTCACTGATTTTGAATCTCTTGTTATTCCCTTGTCCTTGGACTAGTCAACACCACCGCCTTTTCTCCCCCTCCCTATTGCCCCTGTCTTTCCCCCGCTCCAGCCCCGAACCATCATTCCTGTTATTTTTGCCTCCATACTGTTCATCCAGCCTATCTTAATCTAGATAGACCCGTAGACACCACAATTTGTACAGAAAACACATGCATACTGAGATGAAGCAACCAAAGAAACTAAAATGATAACAACAAAGAAACCCCAGTCATATATATATATTTAAAACTTTTATATACAATATATATGTAAAAAATTACAACAAGATAAAAACCTGTAAATAGTTCAAGGTCTGTTCATTGACCTCTAGGAGTGCCCCCTGGTTGAGTTGGATAAGGTGCCACACCCTGACCCCAAAGTATATCCTTGTCATTCCATCTGGAACTCCATGCTCTGTTGCACACTCTTAGTTTTTTGCCGTGGTGTGGTTGGGTCAGACAGGGTATAATCTCAATCCCATTTATCCACTGTTGTCCCTGAAGGACCCTGGTTCAGCAAGGGAAGCTGTATTTCATAGTGCGGCCGGCCATATGATCTTCTCTGTTCATCGGCTGTTCTGAGTGGGAATATTGTCCTGAAGGCTCCATGGGCTGGGATGCACTCCATTTCTCTTCTTCCCCCTACATTTGTTCTTGTGTGCTCTGGTCAGGCATATCTCATTCCTCAAGCTGCAGCTTCGGTGTTGACCTCCAAAGCACACTCTCCTGGGGTGAGAGCTGGCTGACCCCTCCTGCTGGTTCCCTGGTCCATGCCGTCCTGCTGCATTCGTATCCTGGAACATCGGGTTTAAGTTTGGTCCCTCTTTCTCTGCGGAGATATAAACAGTATGCTCTCCTCTCTACACCTCACCATCTGCCCCCCACCCCCCCTACCCTAGGTGACTACCATATGGAGCCCTGGATTTGGTCTGGCCCCTGCCAGACTACCTGGACCATCCCGCAGAATTTTCTGTAACTTTTTCCCTGATGCCCCTTTTGCATTTTTTAAATTATTATTAAGCTTACCTCAGTGGGACTTGTGTTGTACCTACCCTTTTGCGCTTGGCTAACTTCACTTAGCTTAATTTCCTCCAGTTCTTCTTATGAGGTGATGAGCTTCATGCATTCATCACTGCTTTTCAGCGATGCATAGTACTCCATTGTATGTAGGTACCACAGCTTTTTAATCCATTCATCATTTGATGGAAAATTTGGACTGCGTCCAACTCCTTGCGATCGTGAACTGTGCTGTAATGAACGTTGGAACACAGATGTCTGGTCATGGATTGTTGCTTGCCTCTTCTGGGTATATGCCCACTGGGGGGATTGCTGGGTCATATGGTAGCTCAATTTCCATCTGTTTTAGATATCACCAAGTTGATTTCCATAGTTAGCATGGTAAATCTTTCTCATCCTTTATTTTTGTATTTATGTCTAAAGTATGTTATCTCGTCGGCAGTATATTGATGGATCTTGTATCTTATCCATCTGCTACTATACAATAAATATCGTGCTCTAACACATTCAATCCAATAACATTGTGTTGCTATTGATTTTCTGGGTTTGTTGCTGTCACTTTGTTTTTGTTTTGTTTTTGTGTGATTTTATTGATTTATTTGTTCTTCTTATATTTTTGCATTATTTTGAGTGTGTTGAAAAAGTGTTGATCCCTGGGTGGCATTGTCAATGTGGCATGTTGACTTCAGGTTTATCTGCTGTTGTTGATTCTCTGTTCAAAGTGTTCTCTTTAGCATTTTTTATAATGCAGGTGTTTTTTACAAATTCTCTTAAGTCTGGAAATACCATTATTTCATAGGCACACCTTTTCTTTTTAAAATTGACATGCAGTTTATACCATACAATAGTTCAATCTTATTAAGAATTGTGCAATCTTCACCACAATTAATTTTAGAACATTTTTTTCTCTCTTGTAGTTGTTGTTGCTAGCTCCCCATTTCCCACTAACCTTACCTGCCGTATCCCTACATAATAATTAATTATTATTTATTATCATTATAGATTTACCTGTCCTGGATTTCATTTGCAGAAAAACATATAAAATCAAAGATGTTAAAATCAAGAAACAACCCAACAACAATAAAAAAATAAAACAGAAAACCCTAATTGAAAACAGAAACTATTAAAAACTAGAACAGATTTAAAATGGGTTCAAAAATGGAGATCAAATGATAAGGTGTTTCATTTTAACCCATATTCACCTACCATAATCAATTTTACAATGATCTCTGTCTGTTAACAAGACTATTCAGATCCCTGGACTGTGTTAGTCTGGATTGAAAAGAGAAACAAGTTCATAGACATTCATATTTGGGTGAGAGAGAACTTTATATCAAAGAGCAATTGTACATTAAAGAATCATCCCAGCCCAGTCCAGATCAAGACCTTAAGTCCGCTATTATACCCCATATGTCAGTAATAGTCTGTAAATTTCCATTGACTCAGGCAGCTGTACAATCATGCTGAATACAGGAAGATCACAGGCCAGTGATGGAAAGTCTTGTGGATCCAGTGGTGGTGGAAGCAGCTCAGCACTGGCATGGGTCTCCATGTGGCTTCTCCAGCTCCAGGAACTCTGGCTCTATCAGGGTAGCTCCATGTGGCTTGTCAGCAAGAGTGTGAAGCAGAGAGTGGGTGGGTCTGGCCTCCAGCGAGGTATTTATCTTCATAGCACCTCCAAATGAGGTCATCAAGCTGCAACCTGACTGGCAGGCTAACCTTCACCCCATTCACTCTTCATAGTCTCAAATGGACACCAGATTACGTAATTACCACATAGCCAGACACCATCTGATTTCTCTACCATACTGTGCTGTAGCACTCATATCTTCGGTGATCTCCTTATGATGGTAAATATCAAGTACAGCCATGCCATTAGTACTGATTTTTCTTATATTAGGGCTACAGTTAAGTGTGAGCTTAAAGTCCATTAATATGTCTATGATTTATAGGTGTACCTTCTTCATTTTAGAAACGTTATCCTTTTATTGGAGAATTTTATAAATCTTCCTCATGAAGCATAAGATAACTACTTCTGTTTGATAGTTTCGTAAGTTTAGCCAATGGTATAGCATATAATTTTGCTGTATATAAGATCTTGGTTGGCACTTTATTTTTCTCCAAATTTTGTATATCACTGTATTGTCTTGCAGGGTTTCTGCTGAGAAATCTGGCCTAATGCATATTGGTTTTCCTTTTTAGATATCTATGTTTGTTTTTACACAGCCGCTTCTAGGATTTCTTTTTGTCTTTAATATTGTAGAGTTTGAATATGCTATTTGATGATATTTTTCCTTTAGGGTCTATCCTGTTTGGGTTTCTTTCAGCTTTGTGAATAGCTATTTTCTCCTCTTTTATGGTGTTGAAAGATTTCTTTAATAATATTGTACAATTTTACCTGAAAATATATTTTGCATTTCTTCCTATTTTTTAATCTGAATGAGACATACCGTATTTTTTTGGACTATAAGACGCACCTGACCATGAGTCACACCCAGTTTTTAGAGCAGGAAAACAAGAAAAAATATTCCGAACCAAACAGTACCAGTATACTAAAATATTCTGGGGTAACACATCTTTGAACTAGAAGATGCATTCTCGTTTTTCCCCCACTTGGGGGCGGGGCGGGGAGTGGGCGGAGGGAGAGTGTATCTTATGATCCAAAAAATATGGTAAGTTATTCTTGATCCTGTTCCAATTGCTTCTCAGCCTTTTGGCTAAGATTAAGTGTAGGATCATGTTCTTATAGTTCCAAGGCATTCTTTGCCCTTTTGTTGATTTTTCACTAGTTGTAGTCAAGGAAGTTGTGTTCAAGTTCACTACTTAAGCTTTCTATTTATTTGATTTTGTGTGTGTGTGTGGGGGAGGGTGCCGCATCACTGCCTCTGGTGGTCGTGGGCGCTACCCAGTGCTGCTTCTGAGAGCTGCCGCTGGATTTGAACTGCCAAGCCCGTGGGCCGCAGTGCCGCACTCAACCACTTATGCCACTGGGGCTCAGCCCTTCTTTGATTTTTTTTTTTAACCATGTTGTCTAATTGCTATCTTATCATTATCTTTGAAGCTATTAATAAGGTTTTCAGGACACGACCTTTGAGGATTAAGGTGCACCTGATCGAAGCCTCACCATTTTCTATTGCTTCATATGCACGTGAAAGTTGGACATTGAATAAGTAAGACTGAAAAAGAATTGAAGCACTTGAAATGCAATGCTGGAGAAGAATGCTGAAGGTACTATAGACAGCTAAAAGGACAAACTGATTTATCTTAGAAGAAGTAGGGCCAGAGTGCTCCTTAGAGGCAAGGATGATGAAAATACATAGTTGTGTATTTTGGACATGTCTGGAGGGGGAAAGTGACAAGGGGTGGAGAGTGGGACAACAAAAAAGAGGAAAGCCTGCAAAAAGGAGGATTGACACAGTGGCTACCACAAAGGGCTCAAGCACAGGACCAACTGTGGGAATGGCAGGGGACCAGGCAGTGTTTCCTTCTGTTGTGCTTAAGCTCATTATGGGTCATCATCAACTCAGTGGCACTAACCACAGCAACAGTATCATTTGTCTTCTGGAATTCTATTTGGTATAGCGTTGCTCGTTTTTCTTTTCTTTCAGTTGTTCTCTTGAACTTTTTCTTCAACCATTCAAAGTACTTGAACATCATTCTTCTCAATTCTATTTCCGGTAGTTCCAAAATATTCAGAATATCCCCTTGGATCTTGCTGTTGTTCAGTTGTGTGTGTCTGTTTTCTTTTCTTCTTTCTTTTTTTGTGGGCCACTATTGGCGACTGTTTCCAAGGCATTTTATAGCTGCCAGTATTGGGAAGGTTGTCGGGTCATGTGGGAGTAGTTAAGCTTTGTCTAGAGGTGTTGGAAAGGAGGAAGTAAGGCGCAAGGAAAGGAGTGAGAAAAAGTACAGGAAAATGGGGTAAAGAAGGGAGAACAGAGGGGAAAATAACAAAAAGGAAGGAGATGATAAAGCAAAAGAAAGAATGAGAGGGAAAAGCAAAATGGATGTCTGACAAAAAGAAGAGAAAAAGGGGAAAAGAGGACTGTGTTTGGGTGAGTTATTCCCTTGGTTCGGGAGCTTTGTACCTGTAGTCAGAGCTGGAGCCAAACACAGCAAGAGTGACGTGGTGTCCTGGATGGGCCTGCATTGGTTGAGGCTGATCTAGAGATAAAAAGCACTGCATAGATGGCATGTTGGGAGAGTCCTGTGCTGTGCGGCCCTGGCCCTTACTTGGTTGCAGGGAGTGGGGAGAGCACCCAATGGTGTTAGGCTCTGCTTATGGCAGCGGATAGAAAGAGTGTCTAACTAGGCAGAGTCCCACCTGCTGGCCAGGTTGGGCTGACGCTCGCCTTGCTTCCTTGTGGAGACTGGACAGAGCATTTAGCTGAGCCAGGCCCAGATTGCTGGTGGGTGTGGAACAGGGCCTGCTTGCTGGCAGGGTGCAGAGTTAGCATCAGGCCAGGGTGGCCCTGCTTGCTGCTGGAGTAAGGAGAAATCACTTTACAGCTAAAACGACAACCTGATTTAGCTTAGAAGATGTAGGGCCAGACTGCTGCTTAGAGACAAGGATGATGAGACTATATATGGTCTATTTTGGCCAGGCATTATAGTATAAGGAGATTTTAGAAAGTTTATAAAAAAAGGAAATTAAATTATAATGGCTTTTGTTTTTTCATGAATCTTTTGAAAGCTCCTTGAATTAGTAGGTTAGGACCATTAGCATCCCCCACTTAAAACAATTTATTGCTTTTTGCAGGGATTCAGCAGGCTTACCTTTGTTTGTGTGGCTGGGAGGCCCTTTTGTGTGACACATTCCTGTTTCTGTAGGTGTATATGAGGTGGTGGCACCTTTGCCTGACACACCTCATCTTACGCATGTACGTTTTGGTCTGCCCTTCCTCAGAACACACATACTCCAGCTTTATGTGTATAGTGGTGGGAGGAGTCGTGTCAATGTCACTGGGCATTTCTTCCTCAGACAGACAAGAAATGTTTCTCCTTTGTGGTTTGCTGCCACAACAGAGGGAAGCAGCCCCCTAAAACAACAGAATTGACAATAAGACAGAATGAAGCAAAGATTTAATAAGCAAAGTACGCTTTGAGGTAATGAAGTGGGTCTCCTCAAGAGTTCAAGAGATAGAGTCTGAAGAGAAAGCACCTGGTTTTACGGAGGTCTGATGGCATAGTTCTATCGGCTAGTTTAAGCCCAAATTGAGCTCTCTCATTGGTCCCAACCCTGTGATCTAATTCGTCAATGAGGGCACTTGTGGATTTGTCCATTGTCTTATTTGGTAATTGGTTCTCTCCCCCCCCCCCAATTATATAAAAGTAAATTTTAATGGAAATAAGACTAGAAGTCAATGATAAATAATACTAAAAAATAGTTTTTCCTTTAAGATATTAAAATGGCTTAAGAATAGAGGCGGGTTTTTTCTTCTTTATACTACTTAAAATTTTTTTTCTCCAATGAACAAAGAAGTGGGCTTCAGAATCATTTGTGGAAAAATTCCATTTTCTTTTCATTCCACTTTTCCATGAACATTTTGAAGCCCCCTCATGTTAATTTTATAATCCAGAAAGGAAAATTATTGATTTTATAAAAGATGCTGAAATGTTGGAGATTTCTGACGTTTTATAAACCCATCTTTTGTTGACATTCTGCAAATGATACCATCTAGTAAAGTCCCTATACTTTCTTCCTTTGAAGACAGCCTATATATCTTCTGGGCTTCTGTAGTGTTGGTTATTTCGGAAGCTTCTCCAGAGGAATCTAACCATCTTCTACTTGGGATATCAGGTGTTCTTGATTTACTTGTTGGTCACTTTCTTTGATGATGACAATTAGAACTGAGGTGTCATTTGCCACGATTCTAAATTTACCCAAAGCCTCTGAAATACTTTTACTTGGGGGAAAGGGTGAAAATAACTTCTGTTGATAAGGGTCTTGTCTTCATTCTACTCAGTTTGTACAGGTGAACTGTTTTGTTTGCTGCAACAAGTATCTGAAAAGGGTCCACAATTATTGTCGGCTTTATTAATGAGCCCTCAGGGTGCCTTCCATGCTTTTTTTATTTTCTTAAGTCGCCAGCATTTTTCACATCTTCAAATAAGAAAAGGTTCACCCTGCATCCAGGGTATAGATCCAGCTGATATGTCAGCTGCATTTTGAGGTTAAGCAGGTTTTGCCTAGCAGCTGCTTGCCTCCAAAAATCACCTGTTCTGCCTCTTTTTTTTTTTTTAAACAGTTTATCAGGACTTCACATACATGTCATACACTTAGTACATGCCATACAATTCACTAATTCAATCATAGTAAGAAGAGTTGTATAATTGTCATCATATTCAATTCTGAAATATTTTCTTCTTCCTTGTCATCGTTACTCCTGTAATCATTTTTTTCTAATTGTGGCAAAAATATACACAATAAAACATTCTCCTATTCCACAACTTCTACTTGCACAGTTCAGTGTCATTGATTATACTCTTTGTGCTGTGCAGCCACCATGGATATCCTTTTCCAAATTATTCTACCACCTTGATATAAACATATAGTCAGGTTTGGTTTCTTTCTTTTTTTTTCATGGTTTTCTTGATAGAGTATTCACACATCGTATACTTCATGGTTAAATCACTTTAAAAGTGAGTTGTATAATCACAATCAGTTCTAGTGCTTCCTCCCCACTCCCACATGTATTATTTGCTTCCCCAACCCCTACCTTCCTTGTCTCCTACACCCCACCCCTTATTCCCTTGCATCAGTTAGTATCTCTCTGCATCTACTCCTGTGCTTCACAACTGGGAACCCCAACAGAAACAATAAAAAAAAAACAAAATAAAGTGGTGATAAAATAATAATAGTAGTAATAATATAAAGATAAAAACAGTAGGTAAGAAAGGAAATAC